>CAEFZX010028118.1:0-57273 GCA_903066825.1 Alfaro cultratus | reverse complement strand
GTCACCTGAAATGGTTTTCACTTCACAGGTGTGACCTGTCAGGTTTTTCTACAATCTAATCTACAATTTTCATAGTCATGAAAATAAAGAAAACCCATTGAATGAGAAGGGTGTGTCCAAACTTTTGGTCTGTACTGTACATTAGTAGACATTGCCGAATCATTCAAAACTACCTCATCATTTCCTCAAACCTTGAAAAAACACAAAAGAAAAACTTATTAAAGCAACATTTCCTCCTTGAGATGCAAAGTAAGAAAGAAACCTCTTATCCAGTTAAAGTATATGTGCACAGCACAGCTGCTGCATGACCCAACTACTTCAGGAAACAATAGATGTAACTCGCCTGTTCAGTGTAAAAGCAGCTATCATTACATGATATGTTTATGGATGTAACTGGATAAGTAATTCTGTATTAGTACATTTGAGCTGAAAATGATTAGATTTTTGATTGATGTGGATGTTTGTATTTGAAGTTCATTACATGTGGAGTCCTGTCTATCTACACTGAGTTACATCCATCCAAGAAGATGGTAAGCCTGTTGATTTTTTTTTAATCCCCAGTTTTAAGATTTAAACACACTTTTGTCCAACTTTATTACTGACCATACAATCTTTCTTAATTAAACTTATCTTATCTATATTATCTTTGTAATCTGCACAGGTGACCGCATCCCTGGCCTTGTATGTGGTCTCTCTGTTGGGCATTATTGTCACCATTATACGAAGGATAGGCTTAATCGCTTTATACACGTGGCGTTTAAGGTATTCCGACAACCATGTGGTGAGATTCATGTTTACTCTCTTACTCCTTTCTCTTTCCCATAATGTTTGTCTGTGTGGATAAAACCTCCATTTAGTATTTAAACAGCTCTTTATTTAACTGTAGGTGATATTTCTTTGGGTGGAAGGAATCTTGTTTGCATCTTCTCTGCTTGTATCAGCATTTCTTATCTTCTTGAGCGCCATCGCAGGTTATGCATTAAGATCTACGAGAAGTCAGGTAATATGTTCTTCAGTGTGTCATTTAAAAAATGAAAAGTTAAAATTAATGTTCTACCTTTTAATGCTGAGCCTCTGCAGTGTAACTAACAAGGAGTGGAGTATAATATTTCAAAAAGATGATAACCTTTTGAAAAGTGAAAATTAGTCATAATGGTCCCTTCCAAAATCAGAGTTCAGATTTAAACTGAGAGTAGTTATGAAAGAGAGTATTTGGCTCAAATCAAAGTTTAAATAAAAAGCTTTAACATGACAGATGTCTCTAGTTACCCTTATATCTGCTCAACACCACTAAAATGAGACAAAATTTTATCTGATTCACTCGTTAGTGGAAGGAAATTCTTAGTGAGCACTGAAAATGTTTTCACTGTAGCTTGATTTAAAGTACAAGATGACCAATTACATCACATTATGAGTTACTAGTTAATGAATTGTTTAATTGTCAGTATTGTGATTATGTGATTCCATTTTTAATTATCTACTTTGAGTTACTGCTGAACTCAAAGTTAAGTTTACATTTCTAATCAATTTAGACTTTAATTATTTAAGCTGTTAATCCAATCCAGTCAAATTTTATAGTGTTTAAAATGCATACCGTTACTTTTTGGTACAGAACAATTTATATCTTCTTATATAAAGAGAAAACCTTTAATTTATGTTACTTGTACTTGGTTTATGTTTATGAAAATATACTGCTCAAAAAAATAAAGGGAACACTTAAACAACACAATATAATTCCAAGTAAATCAAACTTCTGTGAAATCATTGGTTAATAAATTTGATTTCCATTGATGATTTTTGTGTGATTTTGTTTTGTCAGCACATTCAACTTTGTACAGAACAAAGTATTCAATGAGAATATTTCATTCATTCAGATCTAGGATGTGTTATTTGAGTGTTCCCTTTATTTTTTTGAGCAGTGTACATTTTAATGCAATGGGTTTATTTGCCTGTGCAATTATGTACATTCATTCTAATGTAAATGCCCCATTTTCTGATTCTGTGCGACTTAATATGAAAAAGTTGTGCATCTTTTATTTCTTTTTTTATCAGTAAACAATTTGCATCACAATAATTCATCAATTCACAAATAAGACAGTGTACATTTTGCAAGAGACTTATTTTTATTTTTACAGTGGCATTTTCTAGAATATTGTATTACATAAACTACACTTTCTATAATAAACCCTAAAATGATTTTTAAACCTGCCAAATGTCTAAATTGCAGTACTTTGAGTCTACAGTCAACATTTTGAAAAATTATATATATTTAATTTCAATTAATAGGGAAATGCAATTTCCCTACGTACACAATGATGTAAACAATTTGTCAAAAAACAAATTGAACTGACATTTATTAGACTATAGCAAATAAATGAAAGAAGAAACTTAACATAATTGTGATAAGAAAACATAGTTTGTCACAATGCTTTCTGTGAGCTTTTGAGTTTTTTATCACTCATTCATGTTTTTGTTTTCAGATTATTGTCCAGCACTTTGTGATGCATCCTCAGAGTGAAGAAAAATCGAACTAGCACCATGTTCTTCAATACTATTCTACACTCATATAACACTGTTTTGTTCACTTCAGATGTTTTTTATCAATTATGTGATACACTGTATATGTTAAACATGCATTTCAAACTGCTAGGCAACATGAGATAAATATCTTCTGAGCACCATATTTTAATTGTTGAAGAGGTCACATGGCGCAAATCAGTTTTCAATTAAAAAGCAACAAACTCCTTACTCCTCATTTAATGCGATGCATATCGAGTATTCATACCCCTTACACATTTCTGTAATAAGTCACACTAAACATTCAACACCCAATGTATTGAATTGGGTTTTCTTTTTTTAAATGAACATAAACAAAATAACACAACTCTGAACGTACCAGCTTTGTACATTTAGAGCCAGAGTTGCATACCCCTAAAATGTGTAAAAAGTCATAATCTCAGTCTATGAAGAATGTGAATTAACTGACTGTCTGTGAACATAGATTGTCAAGTTTTACCACAGATTCTTAGTTGGATTAGGTCAGAACATTTGGCCGTTCTTACACATAAATATCCTTTGGTAAAATCCATTTTATTGTAGCCATAACTGTATGTTTGGAGTGGGTGTTCGAAGTTATATTCAATCTTTTCTAGTTTATAATTGCATTGTATTTTCTGATTGTGTATAGCACTTTGGTCCTGTCGGTATATAAAGTGCTTCATAAATAAAGTTGGTATGGCATGTTGATATATCACAAATAATACAAAATAAACAGAGGCTTATGATTGTAAAATGCCAAAAACCTCAGAAGGTTCAAGGGTATAAATACTCTTGGAAGAGGCTCTATCCAGTTAATCCCAGAGGAGAAAGATTTTTACAACACCTGCACCAAGTTAGAAAAATGAAACCTTTTCATTGTATCTAAATTTAACCTGCAAAATTACCACATACATCAATATTAGATTAACAATATATTTTTTATTGAATATTATTAGTTAAGTGTTTATACACTGCTGTTAACCACTTGCTTTAGTTTTTAATCATGTAATAATTTGAACAGCTTTCATGATGACCAGCTTCACATTTTTAATCAGATTACTTTATTTTTGTTATAACTGTGAATTAACTTTATTGCATTAACTGATTTTAAAATTTTTGCTTAAATAAATTTGGCTTACGAGTACACAGATGTATAAAAAATAAATAAAATATGCATCAGCATGTCTTTGTATCATTTTTGTATCTGTATTGTGCAATGTAAATTTACAGTAGATATCCCTAACAGTTGTCATACCTTCAAATAAGAGAGATATAATAGTATCTAACTTTATCTAGTAATAGTAATGGCTCTAAAATTTGAAGAACCAAAAAGAAAGTCAAAAAGTCACATATTTTGCAATTTTAAGTTTATTTCCCTTTGATGTTATCAACTTTTATCAACAATAGCTCAACATTATGCTGGAAATCCTCTCATGTTATTGGTGATGCAGGGGGACATCAATACTTGGTCCACATGTATTTTTTTAGTGTTCATGATATTTAGTAGATGTAGCTGGAGGTGTAAAGGGACTGCATAGCAGCCTGGCTGGCTGGGGTGGCAGGCTTGTACTCTCCTTTGGAGGCCAGGCTGTTGATCTAATGGGAGCAGAGGAGAGGAGAAAGGACAAAGTCAAACAGTAGCGTTAATAATCAGCCAAGTTGCACGCGTCACCTGAGTGCAAGACTGAACAGACAAAAAGCTTTGAGAAATCAATCATTTACAAAACTGTGTAAAATTGAGTAATTCCAGATGAGAAATATTTCAAGTCCAGAATGGCTCATTGATGATTGGGAACTTATCAATGGCTTCCTGTCTGTCTGAGGCTCACCTTGGCCCTGGTGAAGAAAGCCTCCTGAGCAGCTTTCTTGTTGGCATCTTTGCCCACCCAGGCTGCAAGAGCGGAGGCCTGGAGTGCTCGGCCGTAAGAGAAGGTCAGCTTCCAAGGGCGGTGGAGAGGAACTTGGTTGATTGCGTTCAGGTTGAGGGAGGCCTCCTCCTCACTCTGGCCTCCAGAAAGGAAGCAGATGCCTGAAAAGGTTGCAAAAAAGAAGCACAATTTACTGTTAAAATTTTTAAGTAATATTTTATTTAAATGTTACAAACAGTTAATATTTTTCAGGAGCCTGTTGTTTTACTTTCATCAGTTATTTCCATGAGAAAGTCCTTGGTGGTGCACCTAATTCTATCTACCTACAAGGTGAAAATAGTATTTTTCTTCTTTATAAATAAAAATGTAATCTAAACCTAACAACCAGTTTAAACTAATCTGGATTTAGACTAAATGAGGGAGAGAGACATCTGTTGCTCCTAACTTTTTACTAGAACCTGACTTCATAAATCTTAAAATATTCCTTTAACCTGAGTCAGCAACAGAAGCCTTACCAGGCACAGCAGCGGGTACAGTGCGCCTCAGGGTGGTTACTGTTGCCAAGCCGACATCCTGGGGGGTGTATTTCTTAGTGCAGGAGTGTCCAGCAGTGACCATGTTGGGTTTCAGCAGAGTTCCTTCCAAATACACATGGTGGTCGTTGAGAGCCTTGTACACAGCAGCCAGGACCTGCAGATAAATGCATACACATAAACATGAATGGGCATTGATATCATGTAATTATTATGGAGTTGGTGTGCTTTGTATTATACTAACCTTCTCTGTGACATACTGGCAGCGTTGCAGGTCATGGTTACCATCAGGCAGGATCTCTGGCTCCACGATGGGCACCAGGCCATTCTGGAGAAAACAGGGTTAAAAACTAATGACATCTAGTTTCTTCATCTGCTGTCCGTTACTGTAGCTAAAACTGCGACACAGACCTGTTGGCATATGCTGGCATATCTGGCAAGAACATTGGCGTTCTCTGCAATGGCGAGAGCTGATGGGCAGCCATCTGAGATCTTGAGCACACACCTCCACTTGACGAAGTCGCAGCCGTCCTTCTTGTACTGGGCGCACCGCTCCGAGAGGCCATCAAGACCTAAAAAGACACAAAACATCTCACTCTGAATCGTTTTTTAGAAATATGCAAAGAAAAGTATGAGTTAATGGTAGTTACCTTGGGTGGTGGTCTCTCCATCTGTTCCATTCAGACGAGCTGTGCCTTTGTCTACCTATGCCAATTAATCACCAAAGAGTGAGTAAAATCTAAAAATTGTCAACACTCTTTTATTAACAGTCCTAGAAGTTTGCATGAAGATCTCTTCACCTTGATCCCAACAACAATCCCCTTCTCCTTGATAACCTGGGGGAAAAGTTTGCCGCTGTCTGACTTCTGGTAGAGCGTCTCGTGGAAGAAGATGACCCCACCGATGCTGTTGGCAATGGAGGGGTCGGAGGAGAAAAGGATCTCCCGGAAGCAGCGGCGGTTCTCCTCTGTGTTCTCCACATTGATTTTCTGCAGCCTATTCGCCATGGTGCCTTGAGGGAAGAGCGTATATTTTCAGTCGCACATGACCAACTTGCAGTCGCTCCCTGTGGCAGAACAACAACCAAGACCGAGACTAACCTGTTGATTCGTCCGCAGCCAGGATTCCCTTTCCTGGAGCGACAATCCTCTGAGCAATGTCAGAGAGCTCCTTCTTCTGCTCCGGGGAGAGGGCTGGGAACTGATGAGTCATTCTTGGAGAACATATTGGATTATTAAAATCAACTTCAAATTTTGCAATGAGAGAGGAAAATGCATTGCATTTTCACATCTTATGGCAAATGGCTGCTATTACACATCCTGCTTTTCTTGCACCACCTCGCCAGTTAAATATTTGGTCTGCATGGTTGAACTTTGGCCTTCAAAAAACAGATAGGCTACGTTATTCTGTTTAGATGTGCAACCTGAGTTCATAGTTCACTTTACAACAGGTTGACCAACGTTTCTTCTGCAGAGCAATAAAAAAAAAACAAGGCACTACAACTAGCGCCTTGATGATAATTTACATGCAATACAATAACTTCCGCCAAATGACATTTGCGCAAATACTTTTGCACTTGATTTCTTTTCATCTACCACCATGTCAGAAAAAAACATCAATGGAAATTCATATTTGAAAAGAAATGTAAATATTTCTGTTTATTAGCAGTTAAACCACCTCTACCAGCCTGTAAACATGTGCAAAGTCAATACAGACCAAACCCACTTATATGTAGCACTGCTGCAGAAACTAGTCACGTTCTGAACAATCCTCACAAATTTCTCAATTGACCAAATAAAAACGAATCTCACTTGAGTGTTTTTGTCAAACTGCGACGAAGTGACAGGCGGCCTCCTTTGTCCTCCCAGGGCTGATCGCGGTGATGATGAAGAAGGCAGAAAGTGGGTGAAGAGTTGTATTTATTCCTGTTGAGGATGGTGGGGGGAGGTGCTCATGATGTGGCGGCGGGCGGGACAGGAGAGGAGGGTGTCACAATGGAGACGCAATTGGCCCCCGCCAAACCCATGAAGGCGGGCTTCATGATGACGTAGAGCTGCTTCTGTGGACTTCACTGTTCATCGGGGGAACGCATGAAGAAGAGCATTGTGTGAGTGTAAAGTCAAAGTCCGCATGAGCGAAGAAATCAAACAGAGGAGAGAGAGCTCCTCCTTCTTTAGCTTTGCAGAAATGTAACTGGAGAGCTCTGCTGCAATGTTGCAATTCAGGTTTTGGTTCCCTTCTGGGGAGAATTGTAAACGTTCACAAGCAAAGATTTGTATCATGTAGATGTATTTTAAGGATTCTCAAAAGGAAGTTTGTTCAAATAAAGACGAAGGACAATCGGGAGCTGCGTGTCAAATTTTGTTTTCATCACTACAGAAAACAAATCAGACATGCAGATCTCTTCTCACCATTGAAAAATTAAAGTCAATGCATAGATCGGTTTTAAATCTTTGTTTATCATTACTATTTTCTTTTGCATGTTATATTTTGATTGGGTTGAAATTTGACTTCAAATATGCAGTCCATAATCAGAGGTAACTTTTTCTGCACACACAAAAACTATGTTGTCACATTCCGAGAAAAACAGCTTTTTAAAACTTGTATCTTCATGCAGTTTCCTGTACATTGCATGCATATCTTTTTACCTCTATTTTTTAAAATAACTTTTTATCTAATCTCAAAAGATGGGGACATTTGCACCCAGACACTGAGATTGATGAGACAGCTTTTACACAACCTGAACTATGCACCATGTGCAATGTCCTCTTTCTAATTGCAGTTCAGAGTTCAGCTTTTGTGCGTGATTTTATTTTCAGATACTTTGCAGTTCTGAAAAGCCATCCAAAGAATCTTGCTTGTCCCAGTGGGTGTACATAAGATGGTAATTAAAGGGGACAATTGCTGGTTTGAATGTTTTGTTGTAAATCCTTTCTCTAGTGTGTCATACAACTGGTGGGAAATCCAGAATCTGCCTTTCAGAACTGAAAAACTGCATATTTCTTGTGTTATGGCACATATGTTTAATGTGTAATATGTACATTATTTGTATAATATGTACACATAACCAGAATAATGCTGTTTTCGCCAGGGAAAACTATTAAAACTGCAGAGCAACAACATATCTTAAAAAAATCTGGAAAACAGAAAAGAAAAGATTCCAAATCCTCAGGCAATTATTTCAGGAATCCATGCCACTGAGGCTCAAAATGCCTTTAGTTCTGTCATGTCCTCTGATGGTCTGATCTTGCTGAAGAATTTTGAACTTTAGTAGACTTTGAAACAAGCAAAGGCTTTAGATAAACTAACTAGTGAGGTAGAGATTGTTATCTGAGTGTGTTTCAAAAACAGAACGATTTCGTCATGTACTGTGTCACGGGCCTTCTGTCTGGGCCGTCTGAAACTGTTGGCAACTACGTTTTGGACACATGCTGACACAAAAGCAAATATAATGTGAAAAATATCTGCTTAGAGAAATCAGACATAAAATATTTATTTTAAGAAAATTGAAAACAATTTGCTAAATTCTAATGTTTTTAATTAGATGTTCATTAACAATGATCATGCTGTGAAAGAAGCATCAGTGAGTTTGTTGTGCAAATGAGCAGACTGATTTGTTTTATTTTGACCATTGCTCAAGCTAAAAAATAAATAGTTTAATCTTTACTGAAGACAGATATAAAACGTAAACTGGTCCAAGTATGGATCCCTGATGAGCTGACTGAAGCTCATAATATTCCTTACAATTTTCTATGGCATTTTAATGCTATGCATACATGAATAACCAGAGCAAAAAGTGTCCTCTGGAAACCAAAATTTTAACATAAGAACTCTTGCAATATCCCAAGGTACCTCAAAAACTGAAATTATGTAGTGAGCCTTCTTGTAATGTTTTGAACCAATTGTAAATGAAAAAGGTAATAATAATAATAATAATAATAATAATAATAATAATAAATTCTAATTACAGTCACAGAAAGACTGTGATATCACCAAATCACAGATATAGTGATATCTTTGGTGATATTATTATATCACCAAAGAAATATAAAAAGAAAAGAAAATAGGCCCAAGTAAAGATCCCTGAGGTGGGTGGCTCAATCAGTAATTGTAAAGAACTTGACAAATAAACAAAATGTAAACTTTTTTTTTTTTTGTCCTTTAAAATAAATTATTATCGTTAAAACCCCTTTTAAAGAACTGTGTTACAGGACAGGAGGCGCAGTATCAGAAAATATTGAGATTGAACTCGTTTAGTTCGCCCTCCTGTACTGGAGATGGCGATAGAGAGCTGATGTCAGGTGAAGGTGGCCCCGCCCTCCCTCTAGAACGTTAACACTTCCGTTTCCGTGAGGGAAGGAGTCGTAACATCAACATTTCCAAACAGATTCAGTCAGTAACTGTTAACATTTAAATAGGTAAGGGTTTAGTTATAACATTTGATACAGAACGTGTTATCAGGCGGTCCCAGCAAATCGTCTGTTCAGCTTTAAATCTCTTCAGTTTCTATTGCATCTGCCGTTAGCAGCTAGCTAACATGCAGAGAGAGTTTCAGGCAGCTTCTCCAGAGTCTGAATGTTAAAACAGCATTGTTTTTCTAAATATAGATTATTATCACTGTAGAGTATTTGGCTTAAAATATATAAAATAAAGCAGTATTGTTAAATTGCATCTCCGGTAATTGTTTGCTTCTTTTTTGCAGTAGCTAGAAGATGTCAGGGCAGAAGCGTCCTGCTGACCCCAGCGGGCCCTGTTCCTCCGGTGCCCCCCCGGAGAAGCGGAGGGAGCGGGATGGAGAGGACGGAGGTCCCGGTGTGAGCGCTGGAGCCGGAGGGAGCACCGCGGTGGAGACGGTCATCAAACTGGGAGGAGTATCCAACTCTGTGAGCCTCTCTTTTATCTTCATCTGCAGATAAGATGCATCAGAAAAGTGTGGAGTTTTCATTATTTTCCGATCTGAATGAAATGTTTTCTAGGAGGAACAAGACATCAAAGCTCTCCAAGCTAAGAACCGAAAGTTGGGAGAATCTCTCGATCAAAGACAGGTACACTCATTTACTACAGTGAACATTTACAACTCTAGACACAGACAAAGAAAGGTGCACTGGGTTTCATCTGTTGGCCCATTGGCTTGCAGGTGATTGAAGACGAGCTGCGAGAGCGAATTGAGAGACTGGAGACTCGGCAGGCCACAGATGATGCCAGTTTGCTGATTCTCAATAGATATTGGAACCAGGTGAACATTCAGAGAAGGAACATTAAAGAGGAATGGCTTGGGTTAATTTCTTTTACATCTAGTGAAAACGTGTCACAACTTACCCTCTTTCAGTTTGATGAGAACATCCGACTCCTCATCAGGCGCTATGACCAAACAAGCAGCGAACCGGAGAAATCTCCAACAGGAGAGGGACGGAGCCTGAAGCCGGAAACTCCAGAACCTGATGGAGATTCAAACCAGGAGCGGGCCAAAGACAGAGGTAGTTAAGGATCGGGCACAGGAACAGAAAAAGGCACAGCATGAATATATTAAACAAATACTAAACCAACAATTTCTTTCCCTGTTTTTCACCCAGGACATCAAGGAGAGACGTCTAACTCCTTTTTGGCGACGCTGGCAAGCAGCACCAGTGAGGAAATGGAGGCTGAGCTCCAGGAGAGGGTGGAGTCGAGCCAGAAGCAGGCCAGTCGTTTGGTGGAGACCTACAAGAACCTGAAGAGCACCTTGGACCAACTGAAAACTGAGCTTGACTCTGGGGGCGGTGAGGGGAAACATGCAGGAGTTTCTCCAAAAAATAAAAAGAGGCAATGATGGAACTGCAACAGAATGAAACTTAATCTGAAAAAAAATTGTGTTTTTACAGACGGTGGTCTGAAGCAAGTTGCAATCAAGCTGAACTCCCTCCTGAGCAGGGAGAATGAGCTGCTTCAGCAGCTGACCGAGAACCTGAAACAGAAACACAGTCACATGACCAGCGAGGTACAGACTTGCTTCTTAGTGGTTGTTCTCCTCAAATCGAGATGCATCAATCCTGCTTTTTTGAGTTGACCAATACGGTTGAGATTATTTCACAGAGATGGCACTTTTGATGGAATTATGAGATCATGCCCATGTATATTCTTATGTATTTAGTATTTAAATTTTTCCTTGATGAGTGCAGATCAAGGAAAATGTATCGACTTCTTTGATAATATTTATAATGAAAATTTCTGTTTATTTTTTTAAGATAAATAATAAATCTTGAAATTTGTTGCCTGTAAAAATATGTGGGGCATCTCACTAGAAAGACATAAAATTGTAGGATGAATAATATTTGCTGTTTTATAAACTGTAACTCCTTAAAACCTTGGAGAGCAATCTTAAACAGTTGGATGCTTGTACTGCACGGGTCGGTTCTGCAACTTTTACACAGTTATCTGATCCAGTGCAGCCTCCAGTCAGGCTCTACAGAGTCCTGATGAGAAACTGATGATTTAATTTGGGTTTGTGAAAGCACAAACACATGGAAAAGTTGCAGGACACTGGTCCCTGATGACTGGAGCTTGAAGCCTCTGTTGTAAGGAAAGTCCTGTGGGACCTCCTCATCAGTCTTTGCTCTCCTTGTCCTTTGCAGTCTCGGTCTTTGGGTCGCGCAGCTAACAAGGCGGATCAGCGCGTCAGTGAGCTGCAGGCTCGAATTGAAGAGCTCCAGTGGGACATGGAGAAGATCCGCCGTCGAGAGAACAGGCTGAATGCCCACCTGAGCGAAATACTGGAGAGGGTGAGACTGAATTTGTCAGCAACTGGATTAAGATGTGTTGTAGTTTGTGTTAAACTACAACATTTGTACTGTCCAGGTTAACAGCAAAGGCTACAAAGTGTGTGGTGAGGCCAGCAGCGTGTGTGGAACAATCACTATTAACAAAAGAAAGGTAGGTTTCTTTTCCTCTTTCATTTATTTAGTTTCTCAGATTGGTTCACATTTAATTTCTTTAAATAGTTTGAGGAGATGAACAGTGAGTTGGAGGAGAACACTGAGCTTGCGGAAAATCGCCTCGTTGAGCTGCAGAAGCTCCAGCAGGACCTGCAAAACGTCCAGCAAGAGAACAACAGCATGAAGGTATTTCTGTTGTTGCAGCAATGTTTTCAATTCACACTTCTGTGTTTTAACAACAGACCTTTGACTCCACATTTAAAGCTGAACAAAACCCACCGATTGCATCAACTCAAGCTCAAAGGCACTTTGTTATGATTCTCAAGATACTAAATCAGGTGTGGGCAATCCTGGTCCTCAAGGGCCGGTATCCTTCAACTCTTAGATGTCTTCTTGGTCCAACACAGCTGAATCAAATAGCTGAATCACCTCCTAAGTGCAGTCAAGTTCTCCAGAGATCTGCTAATGACCTCATTATATGACTCAGGTGTGTTGAAGTAGAAACGCATCTAAAAGTTGCAGGAGACCGGCCCTCCAGACCTGGAGTTGCTCACCCCTGTTCTAAATGGACCTCTGCTGGGTGACATTTTAATTCAGACTACATTGCCTTGAAAAAGTATTTGTACTTAGGTTTTTAACATTTTTTCACATTACAATCACAAATTATAACCACAAAAAATGTTTTGTTTTTTTTTAACTTTTGACTGTGACAGGTTACCAAAAAGGACACAATTGCGAAGTGAAAGGAAATTGTACAAAATTCTTAATTTATTTAGCACGAAAAATCTGTTTTGTTTTTTATTCTGCTTTCCACAACTAGAGATTAAAATGTTTTCTCATTCTTTGCAAAATGAGGCTCAGTCAGACTGGACGGAAAGCAGCTATGAACAGCAGTATTTAGGTTTCATCGTAGAATCTCAACTAGATGCAGGTTTAGACTTTGACTAGACCAAGCTAACACATGAATATGCTTTGATTTAAACCCTATGAGTGTAGCTTTGGCTTCATCTTTAGGATTGGTAAACCTTTTCCTGAATCTCAAGTCTATTACAGCCTCTTGCAGTGTTACTTCCAGTATCAGTCGGTATTTATTCTGACAGCATGATACTGCCACCATGTGTCACTGTAAGACTGAGAAGTCTCCTGGGAGACTTTCAAGCCTTGAGATAATGTTTCAAAACATATCTGTTTTTTTAAATTTCTCCATAACATTATCCCTGCACTCTTCTGTTCTCCTTGGTCTTGGTGTTGCTAATGTTCTCTAACAAACCCCTGAGGTCTTAAAAGAACAATTACTGAGACTAAATTACTCACTTTGTCTTTGAACTTCATGTTATTTCGTATTAGATTCAGTTGCACTGGGTTTTATTGAGACATTGGAGTAAAGCTGGCTTCAAACTTTGAAGCCAATGAAACTTGTTCCTTTATCTTAAGTGTTGCATTATTTTGTTTAAATTTGTAGCCTGACAAGCTATTCGAAGAACTTAAATTTTTCTATGTAATTTCAACTTATTTTCTTTGGCTTCGTTGTTTATTAATTATTTTCTTCATTGCCAGACGGAGCTTCTGAGTCGAGCTGAAGGTTTGGTCAAAGAGTCCTCAGAGTACCGCTGTCTGCAGTCTCAGTTCTCTGTGCTCTACAACGAGTCCCTGACCCTCAAGGCCCAGTTAGACGAAACCCGGGCTCGCCTCAACACTACCAGGACGGCGCGCCTTCGGCAGCTGGAGCACATGGAGGTGGGTTAGGTCTGCGTGCGTGTGTTCATGTTTAAATGCATCTCTGTCTTAACTTCTGCTCACTTTCATCATGTCTTTGTGCAGAATGATGAGGTGGCCCTGCAGAGGAAGGTCCGCACTGAAGTGTTTCAGCTGGAAGACACATTGGCTCAGGTCAAGAAGGAGTATGAGATGCTGCGCATTGAATTTGAACAGACTCTAGCAGCCAATGAGCAAGCAGGTAATCCAACTCAACAAATGGACCTCAAGTTTTAAATCCAAGATTAAATCACTATGCGCCCCTGAACAATATATTGGTGTTCCGCAAACACGATAGACAGTTAATGACCTGGTTTTATTAAATAAAAACATAACGCTCATTTGGAGACAGCAAAGACAATTCAAAGGTGCTAAAGACTGATGATGGTGTGCTGGTGGTAGTTACAAAGACAAGCAAGCATTTCTGGACCTAAAGGACAAAGACTCACACAGATTGAGTGTTTAAAGCTATTTTTTTTCCATTAAAATCTATAAATAAAGTGAAAACAACAAGCTATAACAAGCTCTTAACAGCTGAAAAGTTGGAGTAAAGTGTTGCGTTAAATAGGATGATTTAAATTATCAATAAATAGGTGAGGTGAGCAAGATGTTTTCAGCCCTAATTTTCCTGTTATAAAAAAAATCTGAATAGACGCACAGAGGCAGATCCTGTTGCAGGGTAGCTATGAAATAGCTGATGATAAAATATAGAGAAATAGTTTTTCGATTAGAAGTTTAAAAAAAATAAATACTCGCTGCAGTATTTAACTTTTACAAATATATGTTTTTTACATATTTCTTTAAAAGTGTCACCATGATAGTGGTGACACTTAGGATCATTCCTCAGATGATCCTACTGCCATCTGAAGAAATCCACTGCTCCCAGTCAGAAACAACCAATCAGAGCCAGGAGGAGTGTGTTGTTCTTTGAGCAAATTGTCTTTTGTAATTCTGCACTCTCCAGTTAACGATTAACTGATTACTAAATTAGTTGACGATTATTTCAATAATCGATTCATCATGATTAATGTGATTAATTGTTTCAGCTCTGCCGGTTCATCTCCTCATTTTAAATCGCACTTTTTCTCTTAGGTCCCATCAACAGGGAGATGCGTCACCTTATAAGCACGCTGCAAACACACAACCAGCAGCTGAAAGGAGAGGTGGTGAAGTACAAGTTGAGACTGAGAGAGACGCAAGCTGAGCTCCACCAGGTAGGTCAGAATGGGACAGAGAGTTAGAAGCTACGAGGTGAAAGAGCCGAACTAAAGATGTCTCCTTGTTGTGTAGATCCGCGCCTCAAAGGGCAGCGCCATCCTCCAGTCGCAGTCGAGCACAGAGATGGACGTGAAGGACGAGATGACCTCTCCTTCGACCCCAGCTGTTTCTGGAGAACCTGTGGTCAAAACGGAGCCGGATAACGGCTCGTCCACACCCAGCAGCACTGGTAAATAACCTTAGTTTATGTTTACAATCACAGTAGTTTAATTTTACTGGATTGTCATTGATCGTTTGGATCCACTTTGTCCTCCTGAAAGGAATTTCACTGAAAACAGAGCCCGGCATTGAACCGGATGCAAACATAAAAGAAGAGGAAAAAGATGAGAAAAAAGAGAAGGAGGAAAAGAAAGAAAAAGACATTATAAAGAAAGAGGAGAAAGACAGAGAGAGGGAAAAGGAGAAGGAGCGGGAGCGACCGACCCGGAGCAGCAGCAGCAGCGGGGTGAAGGAGGAAAGGGAGAAGCCGGGCGTCAGCAGCCAGCCGGAGGAGACGGGCGGAGATCGGCTTGCTGTGATCGGAGGATCCAAGAGGAAAGAGATGGAGCAGCTGAAGATCGTCCGAGCAGAACTAAAGTACGTTTGGAAAGTTGTATTTACCATCCGTCTTGTGTTGTATGTATAGTCTGGATCTTTTAATGACCTTGTAAATCAGCATCTAGAAAGGCTTTGTTTCATGCAGAATTCCGACTGTAGCTGGATTTTTAGTGAAACTTAAAATTTCTTCCCAATATGCATCTGTAACTTTGTAGGAAAGCCCAGGAGTCCCAGAGAGAGATGAAGCTGCTACTGGACATGTATCGATCGGCACCGAAGGAGCAGAGAGACAAAGTCCAGCTCATGGCTGCAGAGAAAAAGACCAAGTCAGAGGTGATCATAATCCTTGATCTGTTTTAATTGTCGTAAAACATTTTTACCAGTTAGTCTGGATATTTTTCTTAGTTTTACAAAAAAAGAAGGGTTTGTTGAATGTGATGTGATAATACATTTGCTCTTTGTTGCAGGCAGAGGAGCTTCGGCAGAGGCTGCGGGAGCTGGAGGAGAGGGAGAGAAGAGAAGGCAAAAAAATGGCGGATGAAGAAGCTCTGAGAAAAATCCGTTCAGTAGAAGAACAGATAGACATCCTCAACAAGAAGCTGTCCATCGCCAAACAGGTCTGAGCTCCACCAGGTTGTTTATATTCACGAGCTTTCTGTCCTGTTCTCTTTTTGTCTATCTCACTTTTCCCTGCAAAACCCTTCAGGAGGAAGACGCGCTGCTGAGCGAGATGGACGTGACGGGCCAGGCCTTCGAGGACATGCAGGAACAAAATATCCGCCTCATGCAGCAGCTCCGAGAAAAAGACGACGCCAACTTCAAGCTGATGAGCGAGCGGATCAAGTCCAACCAGATCCACAAGCTTCTGAAGGAGGAAAAGGAAGAGCTGGCCGACCAACTCCTCACCTTAAAAACTCAGGTACAACATGAGGCCACGCCTCAATATCTCATCTCAAATAAAAAGATGCTTTTATTTATATTCATTGAACACTTTATAGTAAGGCAGTGAAGGCCTTGTTAGTCCCTAATAGTCTACTATTGTCAAATTATTGTGAGATCAATTTACTGTTATCTTTTTCATTTGGTTTTAACTTAAATCATGTTTGAGGGTTATTAGATTCTTTCGGACTTATTTGTTATGGTTGTGATTGACAGGTGGATGCACAGCTGCAGGTGGTCAGGAAGCTGGAGGAGAAGGAGCGCCTCCTGCAGGGCACAATTGGTACTGCGGAGAGGGAGCTGGCTCTTCGAACACAAGCTTTGGACATGAACAAACGAAAGGTAACATGTTGATCAGAAACTTAATCCTTTAAAACTGTGGAGAAATTAAACATTCTAATAAATCCTGGTTAAAAAAAGCTTGTGAGATTAAGTTGAATGACGTCTGTCGGGGCTGCAGGCTCAGGAGTCTGCGCTGCTGTCAGAGGAGCTGCGAGCGCAGCTGGAGCAGGTTCAGCAGAAGCTGAAGCTGGTCAGAGAGGAGGTGGTCGAGAACAGCATCTCTAGAGAGAAAGAGTCCTTCAACGCCCGGCGAGCGCAGGTAGCAACACACACAGAGGCTAAACCTGCACTCAGTCTGTCATTGTCTTTATTAAGAATGATGAAATTAATAATAATAACCTGAAGTTTTTAGTTTAATATTGTTACTGCTTGAACTGAATGATGATTATTTCAAAAATAAATTCCAGCATTAATTTACTGTTGCTGATTATAATGATAAGCTTTTGTTGGGGTGGGATTATATGGGTTTAAAACTGATCCAAATAGCCACTATTTAATTTAACGATGTTAAAAAAAAAAAAAAAAGTATAAAAAAAAATCCCTATATTTGACTAAGTCTGTTTCAGGTTGAGCCTGAAAATGACAAATGATGAAAGGAGCTACTTCACATTACCAGCTGAGTTAATTGGTGCAATCAGTTTCTTAAATGTAAACACAGCTATTACTGATGCGCTCAGCGCAGCGCTCCCTGGTATACTGTCTGTTTGTAGAGTTTGCAAACATCATCAGAGGTTATCATCATTGCTGGATAACCGCTCTTAACCTTTCAGTTTGAATAAAAGGTAAATGCGTCTTCCTGGAACTGTTTTCGAGGACGACGCATATACAGTATTTTATGTTTCAAATGTAAAATCCGTTTTCAGTATTGGGAAGACTGTTCTGCAGATTCCTTGCTGTCCAAATGTTCTCAGTTTTGCTCAAAACCAAAATACTAACATGTCGAGGAGCGAGGGTTTTTATAATAGCTATTTATAAAATGAGACACTTGGGCGTCACATGGCCCAGATGAGGAACAGTCGTCTTGTGTTTTGGTGTTGGACATACAGCCCTGGATCTTTTTGCTGCATGTCTTCCACCTTTCTTGGCAAGTTATCATTATTTTTTTAAATTATTATTAGTCACATAATCATTTTTTTGTTACAGTGCAATAATATAATTTAGTTTTTTTTTTATAACATCTGGAATGATTTTAAAATCGTTTTTTATTCAAATGGTTTAATCCTAAATGTCCCAAGTTCTAATCATGTCTATTTCATTTAATTATTTATTCAATTTTAATTTTATTTATTTTTTTTTATCATAATTTATTGCTCTATCATGACATCTCATCCTGTTATTTTATCTTCTAATCAGTGATTAAACAGATTTGTATTTGTACTGCTAGGTATGTAAGCTCTTCTTTTATACCAGAAGATGAAGGTCTTTCAGCGCCTCACTTTGTGGTAGATTTTTTTTTTTCCCCCTCACAGTCAATTGTTTTTCAGGAGGACATCTCCAAGCTAAGGAGAAAGATTGAAAAAGCCAAGAAACCAGCTGAGAAGATCAGCAACGGAGACGACATCCTTAACGAAGAAATTAATGAGTACAAGGTACTTACAAGGGGCATAAAAAATAGAAAGCTTACATTTATTACAATCTTGTGCTTGAATAACACATGTGACATAAAAACCGATGAAGAGCCTTCGAGTTAAATTTCTGAAGTTGCTAATGTTATTTATTTTTTTTCATAACACCAGCCTCAGTTTGAAATACTTCAATATTTTGACTCTAACAGCAGCGTCATGGTCAGATTTCCTAACATTTGTCTGTAAACGAGTCAGTAGTTTTGTGTAATTATGACAAGTCTGAATGACTTGTCATTCAGACTTGTCTGATTGAGAAGTCTGAAATCTCATAAATCAGATTGATGAGTTGATTGATGAGTCAGCTCATAAATTATGAGCTGATTCATAAATCTTGTTTACAAGATTTATGAATCTTGTTTGCAAGATTTATGAGTCAGCTAAAACAAAGCTCTAGCTGGTTTACAAATTTGCATGCCTTCATTTTTAAACCACTCTGCCAAGAACCTTAAATGCCTCCATGTTGACTGTTTACTGTTCCCTTTCCTACTCCAGGCTCGTCTAACGTGCCCGTGCTGCAACTCCCGGGTGAAGGACGCCGTCCTGACAAAATGCTTCCATGTCTTCTGCTTTGAGTGCGTCAAGACGCGCTACGATACTCGGCAGAGGAAGTGCCCCAAGTGCAACGCCGCCTTCGGAGCGAATGACTTCCATCGCATTTACATCGGCTAAATCCACCAACTCTGCCCTCCTCTAGTCGGGATGAATAGGAGCCGTTGCCTGAAGCAAGAGTCAGCACTGCAATCATGTGGTCCATCCTTTCACAGGGTATTAAGTGCAGCCACAGGATGATTTCAGTGATGCTCCAAGTGGAAGACTTTATTAAAAGGTTTTATTCCCCCACAATGACTGAAACATTCCCATCCAATATCCACTACTATGCTGATGTTCTCTGGTGCAGAAGGAATGGTTTTATACTGAGTGTTGTGTGTTTGTCTGCTTGCTTTTAAAAACAGCATGTGAAAGCAGTGGATGAAAAGCTGCAGTGAAAAAACATTTCTCTTAGTGTTGTTTATATGAAGTGTCTCTGTTTATTGTACATTTCTTCTTTTTTTATTAGAAACGATCATTTTCTTTCCTCTGAATTCTTTAACATTTCCCTGTGTTGCTGTGGTGTATTTTGATGTTCAGCTAGTTATTAAACTGATATCAAATGTGTGCTTCTGATTCCAGCTCCTAACCTTCCACAGCGTAGCTTACACTCTACAGTGGGCAAAGCAGTGTAGATGTTGATGTATGCTTGCATAGAGGCCTTTTCATCAAAGGGGGATGGGAGACGGGTATTATGTAAAATCGTTTTTGAGTTGTATATGTTATGATAGTATTCCTGCATGTGTGAGAAATCCTCATGGCAGCCATGTGGGGTTTCCTAAATGTGCTGCTAATCTCACAGAGCACCTCTTTCCCTGGGACTCTCCCACTCAGCTCCTCCAGACTAGCAGCAGCAGCAGTTAGCAAACACCTGGTGGAACTGCACATCTGGGGAGGTCATCATGTGAACTACTTCTCAGTGCAAAGCTAAGAGGAACAGTTGTAAACAGCATAGTGAGGAGCCTTGTTGTGAGGATACTCTGAAGGCTGACAAGAGTAGGAGCTTCTTAAAGAGACAGAGGCCCAATTTGAAGGTGTCAATTTTCTTTTAAGTTATGTTTAAAACAGACTGGATTTTCATAAGAACTGAAGGTAAAGTAGTTACTTGATTGTCCTGTAAAATGGGCACCGTCACCTACTGGCCAATCAGCGTAGGGTTGCAAAATGATCAATCCTGTAACGAGTTAGTGGTTGGATTAATACTGTTATTTAACAAGTTAAAACATTTATTATATGTTATGACTACTTTGTACCCAAAAACACCCTTGTTTGTGAATGAATAAATTACTCTCACTGTCTATAGTCTATCGTGGCGTTAGAAGGGCAGCACGTGGCAAAAAGACTTCTTCCTTTGAAGTCTTTTTGCCACGTGCTGCCCTTCTAACGCCACGATCACACAAGAAAGAGCTGGAGCCTAAACCTATGAGCAGTCCTCACATTTGACTTTGTGTGTGTTAAACCACAAGTCCCAGTGTGCAAATCTCTATTTATCCCTGTGCTGCAGATCTCTCCTCCCCCTCTTCCTCCTCCCTGAAGATCCAGGCGTGTTTTCTGGTTGGAAACTGTCGTTACAATCGCTTGAAGGAAGGGAGTGGAGCTCAGGAAGGTGTTTCTTTTATCCGTGAAGGTTTGAGCAACACAATCCATCGCAGTTAACCGTTTAATGCAGGAACAGGGACACAAGGAGCCGCGAAGCCTCGCTGGAGCCGAAATAAGAAGCTTTAGGTTCACTCTGGTTCTCCGCGTCACTCCCGTTTTCTCATAAATCTCCCAACGAAAGGAAGCCTTTTCACGTATTTCCGCTGTATTTTTTTTCTTTTTTATCCTGTATGAACCGCTGCGTCCTGACTGCAGATCGTGTGCTCGGACCCCCTGCTGGAAGCCTTTCAACACCAAATATAGCCGCTGTTAATGCAGAGTCGCTCTGGATCAGATTCTGGCTGCGCCGCCAAACATAATTGGCTGGATAATTTGTGATCCTGAGGGGATTTCGTGTAATTTCGCTGATCACTTGATGATCAGGACCGGGTTTTTCTCACGTTTTCCCGCTTGAGACGCACGTTTGAAGCCCGCTCAGGCTGCTCCTCACAGAAGCCATTTTTAATTAAGCTTTTGATTTCCGAGCCTTGCCTAAAGCTCCCCGAGCTGCTCCAGGCTGCAGCGCGAAACCTGTGCGCGCACATCTTGGCACGCCGTTTCCACACCCATCCCCATTGTTCTCCCGACAGGGCCATGGCTCGGATTTGGTTTTCTGTAGCTGCGCTGGTTCTCGGCGTGTCGCTGTGCTGGGCCGGGGGCCAGCAGGCCAAGGCGGAGAGCCCGCCGGTGGTCACCCTGCGCACCGTCATCACGGGAACCTGCCAGGAGGTCCAGCGGTACGCGGAGTCGCTGGTGGGAGCAGGAGTGATCCGCTCAGCTGCTGAGGTACAGGAGGAACCGCAACACACCATTATACACTCTCTCTTTTTTTCTCTCTCTCTATTCGCAAATGCTTGTTTTTTTCTTTCATTCTTAATAACTCAGCTGTAATATTCTTGATTAAAAAAAATCAACCCTGATTTACTAATTTTCAGCTGTCACTTCTTCTCTTCATCCTTCACGCTCATGCTCCCTCAACTTCCTAATCCTTCTCCTGATCCCCTCAACCTCCATATGACCCATTCACCCATGCACACACATAAACTCCCACATCATGACCCTACCCCCACCATGCTGTGGCTCCCTTCTCTTCAGAGTGCTGTGTTGTATCTTGAATCAGTGATGGGTCAGGAGAACGTCCAAACCTTGGCTATGGTAAGAAAACTCCTAAACACTCTACCTTGGCATGGTTCCAACTTTGTAAGTGGTGCCACCAAGGGGGCTGGGGGGTCAGGTGGCAAAGGTCAATCTTGTGAATTTGCTGGTACCCAGTTGTCCGGACGTCATACTGACTAAATATTTGTCAAGCATGTATTTAAGAGAGGGAAATGTAAGCTTCGCTAACTTGCAATAACTTTTTTTGTTTGTTTTTCATGGAGCCATTTTAAAATATCTATTACTTACTTCTGGCTACTCTTTCAAATGAAAAATGATCTCATAGTTAGGGCTGAAGTAGGAAGATTTAGAGTATTTAGCCTCACATACGTTATATTATATACGAGATTTTTGACTTTCTCTAAATTTCAAGTTCTGCCACAGCAGTCTGTTTTAATAAAACGACTAAACCTCTGCCAGGGAGTTTCAGTCCATGGCAACCTTTCACAAGACTCTGAAACTTTGGAGCTGGCCAGTTCAGCTTAGCTCATGCAACACCTGCAGTTGAAGCAAAATGGCCTCTGTGAAGCCATCACCGCCTCATTTGCGATATTTGCATGCGAGCCTGCAGCCTCTCTCCCTGCTGTGAGCTTGTGAAGAGAAGATTTTTGTTTTTATGTGTCGCTAGATAAGTTGCTCACTGTGACTCAGTTGGCAGATCTCAGAATGTAAAAATCCGGGGTGTACGTGCACACAATCCCTGGCATGGAAATTGCCTCGTTATGCAACCAAGAACAACAACAAAAAAAAGAAGCAAAACGTCTCTCCAACTGAACCTGGATAAGCGAGGGTTTTGAGTAATAATAGCAAACACAACAGCTCTGCATGCAGCTCTGACTCAGCGCAAGTAAACATAATGTAGCACAGCAACTTCAAGGTCTGACAGATAAAGTTACTGTATTCAATTCAAGCCTTTCTGTTCTGCCTCACATCCGCTTTTGATATATTATTAATATCATACGTTGTGTCCTTTTGTTGATATAAAACTTTCCTCTGGAGTGTGCACAAGCATTCCTCCAACATTTGTTGGAGGAATGCTTCATTAGTTGGAGCATTAGTTGGAATGCTCCAACTAATGCATGGGTTGCATGCAACCCACTGTAAAGCCACACTGTGACATTAAGTGTCAGATGTTAGGACTTGTGCTAACACTGTGGACGGTCCATGTGTTACTGTGCAGTGCAACAGGTGCAGATAAGACCCCCCCTCCCACCCTCAGTCCATCTGACCGGGATACCCTTGAGCTTACAGGATAAGACTGTGCTGCATCTGATTCTGGTGTTGTGAGGAGACACTGTATATGAATAGAGAGGGATTCCTCCCAGCTGTCTCTCCTATCATGAGGAGCAGCACCTCAAGGCTTCTTGTTTTATGGGCTCGTGCCAACTGCTGCTGTAAATCTCTGTCTCGGCGTGATAAACGACTCTGTGGCTGGCTGTATCTTCTTTGTTTTGCCCCTACTTGATCAGAATGTTGCCCATCGTCTTTGCTGCAAAAACGTGAAACATGCCTCTCACTGTTTCCCTTCTCTCTCCTTCCCGTCTCTGCCATAGTTTCTGTCGACCGCAATCCGATTCTTGGCTGAGGGAGCAGCCAGCGGCCTGAACGTCATTGCCGTTTACGTCACCGAGATCCTCAGAGTCACAGGATTTGATGGTGGGTACCAGGATTGTTTGCAGCTGAGACACTGGGTCTGTGTTTAGACTTTTCTGCTTTCTCAGCCTCGGTGTGTCGCTGATTACATTTTGCATGATGCAGTGTGATAAGTTTCTGCGCCTATCGGAGTAGAGCTTAAGAGAAAATATGCAGCTGGACCTGTGGGCAGCCTGGCTGCTACACCTTTTTAGGTGTGAGTGTTGGTTCTATCCTGCTTTCTCCAGAACAAATAAATAGCAAACCCTAAACCGGATTTCTTGTCTTCACAGTTGCAACGTTGCCACGCTTCACCCCGGAGGGCGTGACCACCGTTGCCCAGTGGGGTCTGGTGGGCCTCATCGCCTACTGGATTCTGACCATCCTTCTCCGTTTGCTGATTGGCGCCTTTAAGCAGCTGTTCTGGGTTGTGAAAACGGTTTTGGCTCTCTGGCTTTTCGGACTGATCGTGACTGACAAGCACGCCTCCGCAGAGACGACAGCGATTCGAGTGGGAGTCCTGGTGCTGGTGGTCGCCCTGCTGACTCTGTTCACTTCAAGCTCCGAGAAGACTTCCGGTTTGGAGAGCCGGCTTAACAAACTGGAGGGGCGGCTGAGGGCAGTAGAGAGGAGGAAAGAGGAGTAGAGGGGTGAAGGTGGCGTTCATGCTGCTAGGGAGAAGTGGCAACATTTAATGATTTCTACATTTGTGACGACTTTGAAAAATAAAGTTATCTCTTGAGATTTTTAATCAGAAATGTCCCTTTTTCCACTTTCAGATAAGAAATTGATTTATAGAAATATTATAAATGTAGAGATTATTGATCCTATTCATATCTCAAAGTTAGCAGGAAACAAACCTAGAATGCAACAGGTAACTTAAAGATAAAGCCAAACCGTATTCTTCCAAAGCTAAACTACAAGTGAAATGCAGCAATGACAGTTTCAGGGATTAAAGTACTCCTATAGCACCTATAAAGTGCTACAGTATATGAGTTAAAGAAAAATATAACTTAAAAACATAATTGTGCATTTTAGAAATATGGTAAAATGCAAACCACAAAAAAATAAAGATAAAAGAAAGAAATGAAAGGGTAATCCTTGACTTTTAGCAGAAACCTGCAGTAAACAGAAATGTATTCAGTCAAAACCTAAAGATCATCCAGCTTTTCAGGAAGTTCATTCCAGGATCAGCTTCAGCAGATTAAAGGAGTAATCTGTCTGGTAATATTTTCAAGGAAGTGGTGTGCTGATTTATTAATATACATTAAATGTTCAACTTTAATTATCCTCATGCCTGTCTCAGCGTGAAATATGATGCACGCAAAGCAGTCAGTTGAGCTGGACACACAGATGCGTTGAGTGTACCGCTTTCTTTTTCTCCGCCTGAGCCAGATGCAAAAGTTACAATTTTACTGGCCTCAATTTTGTCTAAAGCAACCAATCAACAGCATACCCTTCCCCGCTACATCTTCTGTGACTGCCGCCAGAATAATGTTTAAAATGTATTTTTCAGATTAAATTAGAAAAATAAAATGTAAGCAATCTCATAGATGCAGTTACATTTGCTTTGACAGTATTGCGAGGAATAGACACAATGGATCAAATAAAAACTTCTCAGGGATCCATGTGGCTTGAAGAAAAGAACATTTTTTACACTATAAACTGACAAATTTAAATATCTGCAAATGCAACTAAAATGTCTTAAAATAACCTGATTGTGGCTTTAAATACTGCACTCCGGTCTGGAAATGTTGCAAAGACCTTTTAATCTTTTTTAATGCACTCATGACACAGCTTTAACAAGGAGTGCAGCAAATAAGTACTGCTGTGTTCAAACTCCACAATTCGTTGAAAATATGTACAGAGATAAAGAACTATAATAAAGCAAAAGAAAAACAAACTATGCATAGCTTCCGCTAGACGTTTACAACCTCCTTAAGGTTTCCCCTTTCAGAAGCTTAATGCTTACCTTTTTAATCAAATCTAAAAGTTTTGACATGCTTTGGATTTTTGCCCAGTTGGAACATCACGTTTAACTTCCTTGTAGTTGTGTTGAAATAAAGCTGAAGAATGTGGATCTTAGCTTTGTGAAATGAGGAAGTGCCACTGCTATGAAAACAGTCCCACATCATGATGCTCCTGTACCCTCCTGCTTATCAGCATTCTTAGGTTTAAAAACCTCACCTTGAATAATTTAAATATTTTTATTCCCACTGTGTTAAATTAAAATGGAATATAACTGTAAGTCTCCTTCACGAGAGTAATCATTTTTTTTTATTATTATTCTATAACGAGTTATTTCATCTCATAATATCAAGTTTAAATTATAAATTGCTGTCAATTGGGCAACTTTTGTAAGTTTCTGTCCTAAGTTCCAAAACTTCTTTTTTTTTAAGGCAGCAATTGAACCTCTTAAGTTTTTAAGTTGAACCACTCAATAATTTTATAATAATTTTATAAGTATATACATTTCTATATTCACACAAACTCTAAAATCCTTAATGGTGATTTTCACTTTTTTGAAAGTGAAAATTAAGTCCTTTAATGTAGCAACAAGTTTCAAAGAACAATAATGTACAGACACAAATTATATACCAATGTTGTATAAAAAAACAGTACGGTAAAAAAAAAAAAAAAAAGAAACAGCACCAATTAATCCTAACATCAAAAAGTCTCAGAGAAAGTGGTGCCTGCAGCAAAAAATAAATAGAAAAACTGTAACGAGGGTAAAAACCTACATCTACCCTTCTTTGGAGGCATTTCTGATATAGTGATTTCTTTTAAATATACTTTATATAACTGTTAATATGGCAGTTTAAAGATAATGTATTTTTTTTTACCTGAGAAAACACAATTTAAAAGTAAAAATTCAATGCAATCTCATTACATTAATCAGTGCATATATATATATAAATACCTAAACTATTTCATAGCTCATGCATCAATTATTTTAGCGATTTACAACCTTTTTTTTTCTGAGTCCTGTTCTTGTCCCTAAAGATGATACCCAGTGCTAGCAGATCTTTTCTAATCTAATGTAAAAAGCTCCATGTTTGACATTTTCTCTGATTGCATTTTTCCAGCACACAAACTGATTATGATGCTGCGTCTACTGGCTCCCCTAATTGTAGTGAGTCATTGTGTTCGCAGTGAATCGGATTTGCACTTGAAACAGTTTACAAATGATATGTAGTAGATAAAAAAAAAATTTATTCTTTGGACTAGCCTGATGAGATCTCTACTAAAAATAACGACATGTAGTGCATGCTACAGAGGCGGACTGTCCATCGGGTGCACCAAAACATTTTCTGGTTGCCTTTTTTTCCTTTTACATTAAATTAATTCTCAACAGGGAACAAAAATAACACCAACCTGAGTTGTATATGCATCCCACTTCAATAACTCTAAATGGACATATAGAGTCCCATCTCCTTTAACCCTAAAATAGATGTCACAGGTATGACAGTCACACCAGCAGACCCGTGTTATTCTGCAAAATATGTTATGTCATGTAAAATAACGACATGTAAACAGAATCTGGTGCTATCTGTGGGTGACATCAGAATGCGTGCCATGCTGTGAGATTCCACGACATGCATTTTCTGACAAGAGAGAAATGGATGGTGCCGATATTTTCCTTCCCCATCCTGCTTAAGCAGATTATGTAATCTCATACATTCATCACGCAACAACATACAGAAAGAAAGCACAGATCATTTTACTAAAATATGACTACACTTTGATCAGAACACCTTCTCCCTGTTAACTTTTAGCTTTCAAATGCGAAAACTAAATGCACAACAAAAGAAAATTCTGGATCAATTGGTGGGTTCTTGATGCAGACTTGGTGGCACCATCTGTTGCAGCTGTAAAATGCAATCTTAAAATTGTAGAGGTTAGATGGTTAAACTAATAAATTTGGAAAAATGTTCTCATTGTTTTTTAGCTGCTGTCTTTCTCTGCTTAACTTTATTTAACTACTTGACACAATGTAGCTCCTTAACCCATCTTAAACGTTGTTAGATCTATATATGAGGGTTATTCCATATGACATCTTTCTAAAATGTATATGAAATATTTTTATTTGCTTCAATGTAAACTCCACTGCTAGTCTAGACCAATAGTAGTTTGTCTCAGTGCTGATTAAATTGAACTCAGTCTTGGTGGTGGGCTGCGATTGTACCAAATTCCTGGTGTGGATTATTGCCCCAGTCCGGCCCTACCTATGCCTGATTATGTGTGATTTATATTTTTATTATATATTTTTATTCTAGGCAGCGTGGTCCCTGGATTCTTAGAAGGCCTCTGGAGAAATAAAGCATGAAAGTCCAGTAAAGGCTGAAACAGCTCCATCAACACAGTGTTCAGAAGAGTGTTCACAAAAAGTTCAGCTTATCCGAGTTGTAGACATCACAGGTCGGTGCATCTGAACTGAGAGGGGGCGCTGAGGGAAAAGCCAATCCTTTTAGCTGAAACCTCGGCTCAGCATCAGGGGAGCACACGTCTGAGCTGAACGTAGGAGCTGCTGCAGATCCCTGAGACGCTGGAGGTCCAAACTGAAAACAGCAGTTTCATAGAAAAGATGAAGCAGGAAAACAATTAAATGTGAAATGCCAAAAATTAACCTTAGATTTGCAACTGTGTATATGTACCTCAGAAAGGGGAGGATATAGACTAGGTTCAGGCTGTGGCGGGTTTACACTGGCTGGTTGTAGAGGATAGACATTGGCAGGTTGTGGAGGGTATGCAGCAGTGTTAGGCTGCGAAGGCTGTAGAACAAAAAAAGAAATAGTGAGTCACTACTGCAAAGATAAGTAAATAAAATAAATATTTATAAACAGCAACAGGGATTTTTGTCCATTTTCAATTAATTAAATTAATTAGAGAAATGGTAATAATGTAGAACTACTGGAAATGGCACCAATTTTTTGGATGTTAATGAAAAAGAAGACAACGTAACCATTGTTAGAATAGAATAGAATGATCTATTATTGTCCCAAAATTGAGAAGTGCAATGCTTGCAACAAGTATGTTGCAATAAATTATTGGCAATAATTTATTGCAACAATTTATTGGCAATAATTTACAGTTATAAATATCAGTTAACTTCTACCATGTTTTATCTTAGCTCCTCTCTGTAAGCTCACATCAAGAAAGTTCATTGTCTTTAAATGAACTGAGCAATGGTTTTCTGAAAAGTTGCTGGATTGTTGGTGGTTGCTCATTTGAAAAAGAAAAAAAAAATCATGTTTCAACTACAACTAGTGTTAAGTTTACAAACTGCAGCAGAAACGGACATTCATTAATTAGGGATTTTAAACTTGGAAGATCTTCAGAAGCCCTTCAGTATCAAACCTACTGGTTGTTCAATGGAAACAGCTACAGTTCCTGTGTAGGCCGGAGGGTTTGCTGGATGAGGGGGGTAAATTGAAGATGTTTGAATTGGGTAACTTGGTCCTGTTGGCTGACTTGCACCCTGCAATTGAAAGAAGAATATTAAACTAAAACTAAGCATTTTATGTAAATTTACTGCCTCTGCTGTGTTTTCTATTTGTGTTACAAAGTTCTTCTTTATAGTGAAAGGAAGTGGGTGTTAGATTTTATGCATTTATGTTATTTTCAAAAAATATCTTAAAATAAAGCTATTTAAGCAAAAAAAAAGAAATGCTTACATGATAATACACGGTAGGTGGCGGGGCAGCTGAATTAGACTTGTCCTTTTTAGGGAAATTTTATAAGAGTTGTAATCATGAAGTAAAACACCTGATTTTAGAGTCAATTTAGATAAATAAATACATACATGATAAGTAACAGCAGATCCTTCTGTAGCTGCAGATTTGTTCTTTTTACAGCAACATTTCCTTTTGCAACAGAAACAGCAACACAGCCCCAAACCGACAGCAACAATAGCAACAACAACATATGTGACCAGGTGATGCGAGACTGTAGGAACACAGAGATATGAAGGTAGACAATAGTTTGAATGATCACTGATTTATTATTTTCAATATGAAAAATGTAAATGTGTTATGCCTCACCATGGTCGTCGACTTTCACATGGGCAGATAACGCCAGGTTGCCTTGTGAGTCTCTGAACTCATAAGTACCAGAATCCAAAGCTTCAACAGATCTTATTTCAATGCCATCATTTTGAATACTAATTCTCTCAAAGAACCTGTGAACATACTGGACCAAATTGCCATTTTCTATTATTGTTACTTGTTTAGCTTGTTTATCTTCTTTAAACGTCACGGTCCAAGGTCTTCCAGTCCATGGATTCTTAATAAAAAGATCCTTGTTCACGATTGGATCATAGTAATGAGTGTTCTCTGTTTGACAGATTAGAATGCAGAGTAGTATGTAATTTGTGCAAGTAAGATGGAAAAATCTTTCAGGATTCTGCAACAAAGATTCTAGTTTTACCTTTTACGGTGAGAAGTACCCTTGAATAAAGAGTGCCTTCTTTTTTTCTGAAGTTGTAGTAGCCATTGTCTGCCTGAGTGACACCAGAGATTGTCCAGAAATTGTTCTTGACTTCTCCTTTTCTTTGCTCACTTTGAGGATTGGTTAAATTCCACAGGATTAATGTCTCATCTTCATTGTGAGGTGAAGCGTATTCCACATAGTGAGTCTGGGTAGGTACTCGATACGACCATTCATGCATGTAATTTTTGATGATCTCTTCAGCACAATCTGAAAATAAAAATGAATAAGTTTAACCAAACATACAAAAAACATTTCTAGAATGCTGTGAGATTTTTTAAAAGGTTGTTCTGTTTGAAAATCTCAATCAGTGATTTGACTTTAAATGACCTTGTTAAAAAACATTTGGTGACAGATGATGGTTTCAAACTTGTGGTACAGATGGACTACCAAAACCTGTAATGCTTGAAGCAAAGAATGAATAACTGGCACAAGACTGTGTGCAAAAACTAGTCAGCCATAATGATAATCTAAAAAGGACTAATTCAATGCATAACTGCAAATGGATTCGAGTAAATGACCATTTCCGATTAAAACCCAACAGTAATCACATCACAACTGATTCACCAATAAACAGACAACATTATTCAAGCACTTTCACACCTGAAATGACCTTCAGTCCTAAATAATCAGATCTCATGACTGGATAGTTTTTGACTGGTTAGGTATGTTCTACAGTAGGGGCAGCTATTAACAGGTGGGAAACTACAAATGAAATTCCACCAGCACTCTTGTAATATACATATTTCTATAATCCAATCAGTATAAATTATAAACTACTGCTATTCAACAAGCCAAATTAGGTATATATGATGCATTTAAGACTCACCAAGGCCATTCAGCCATTTAAAATGTAGCGACTAGCATGTTAAAACATTTAAGAAAAAAAAAACACAGGGTCTTGCATGACTTAAAACAATACAGCTTCACACACAGATAAAAGTGGCCAACTGTCTACTCAGATTTAGGTTTTATTGCAAGTGAAAGCTAATAATAAACAGGAGAATAACATGATGAGGTTTTTGGTGGCAGTTTCTATTGACTGTTGATAAACTTCTAGATGAAATGTAATTAAAAACTAAATTAATGAGCCCTGCCACAAAATGACCTGAGAGCTTAAATTACATCAAATAAAACTTTGAGATTCCAAAAAGTCCATTAAGTCTAATATACTGAACTAACGGGACCAGGCTACCACCAGCGTAGAGCTTGCAAAAGAATAGCAGACACCAGGTAATTCCTCATATACAGAGAGGCAGAAAGTTTATTTTAAATGATTCTGGGTGATCAAAGCAACTAACCAGCTTTTGTTTTTATCTAGTTTATATAAAAGAACACAGCAGAATAATAAAATCATATGTTGAGTCATCATTTGACTATTCAAAGAATAGTATGAGGTTCTTACCTTTTATTTTCAATTGAAACTCATCAATAATTGTACTGACAAATGTCACTGCATAAAGTCCTTCATCCTTTTTGGTTAACATTGTAAGGCTGGTGGTAAACTTGCCAACTTTCAGTCGTGGGTCATTTGCCTGAAAGACAGAAAACACAAACAGGTTTATTTGGGAGAGAGAACACAAACAGCTACACTGCCATTCAAAGTATTCATAGCCCCTAAATCTTTCCCATCTTGTCATGCTACGACCAGAATTTTTCCCATTTGCCCTCATTCCTTCATTGTAAAATAGCTCAGGCTCAGTCAGTCTACACAATCGAGCAGCAATGGTTTTGATCCTTTAATGCACCTAATGATAATGTGAGTGTTGAGCTCACTTAACAACCTCACCATCCGCATGCACAATTATTCCCAGCCTACACCAGAACAGCAACAGGCAATTCACCTTCCCTTTTTCCATCAGTATAATCCTCTCGCCTCCATTACTTGGAGTAAAATACAGAAGCCCCATTTCAATCATTGGTTGGATGCGCCTGGAAAATGTAAGGTCCTTCCCATAACAAACTTCTTTCTCATCTAAAGTAGCAGAGGGACCTGATGAAGGGAAAAAAAGTGAACAGAAAGAGGAAATTATGAGTCTCATGTGGTAAAAAAAATAAGCAAGGTTGATAAAACAAAAAGCAAAGACAATTATGAAAATTATTTCAAGAATGTTTGATACATTTTCCTGAAGACATTGTAAACTAAAACACATTAAAGATTTTTTTTTATTTATTTATCATAACAATGGTTATATACAACCTTCCTGACACACCCACTAAGGACACTGCAGTAAAGACATTTTTGCTGAGTCATCAGTGGATTTTTTTTTCATCTCAAAATATTCTTAAAAAATATCTTTAAAATGACACTTCATAATATTTTTACTAATGTCTTTACTCATTATAAATTCCCCTATTGCAGTCGAGTATGTTACTTTGATTATTTTGTTTCTGCAGAAGTACTAATGAGAAGTACGCTGCCTTATAGCTTTGAAAAAAGCCACGTAAGCTTTGTTCAATATGTTCACAAAAATATGAAGCACACAGTTTATCCAGAATGTTTCGTTTTTCTGTTAATTGGAAGTTCCACCAATAATTGTCATATTTTCTACCACTAGATGGCGCACAGACAGGTTAGCGGGACACAATGTCCTGATCTAAATACTTTTTAAAAATTTTAATTGGATGATTTTCAGGATTATTATTAACTGTTCAAAGTCCTTTGCATAAATAACTCTTGGACCGTGAATTAAGTTTGTCTTAAATAAAACTATATAACAACGTAGCTTGATAAGTAAGTTTTTCTCACCCCAGAGCGAACAGAAGACTGTAACCAACAGTATCAACATGACCTGGAGAGAAAGAAGGAAAAACGAGATTTAGAGTCAGTGCACTAAACTAGTTTATTTACATTCCCCAAGGCAAGTTTTGTAACACAATAAATAAGTCTTAACAACCATTTTGTGCAGTCTTTTCTGATGGCCAGATCTTCAAAAGGAGTCAAAAACACCGAGCGAGACAGACGAACGAAAACACGGAAGAACGTGTGACTCTAATACATATCCCTCCGCCAAAACTCATCCGTATGGATCTAGTCCCAATTTTGAGCTCCATTTTTTATTTTTTTTAGAAGAAGAAGAAGAACAATCCATTTATAATTAGCGCACAACCGAGTGGTATTCATGTTAGGGTCAACATAACAAGTAACTTAAAACATGAAAATAAAGAATCTCTACTTTTCAGGAAAACATAATGCCTAAATTGGACATCGTTATTTTTAGCCAACCTTCATATGGTGGCAGATTTTTTAAGTGAATATCAAACTAAAATGGAAAAAGTTCAACTTAAAAAAACAAACCCTAAACGTCAGATACCCACTTTTAGATGCGACCACGCCCTGCGGAAGCATTTGCATCGTTTACTTTCATCAACCTGTCCGGAGTTGAAAGAGGCCAAAGTAACTTATATGAATCAGTACAAATGAACAAAAAATGGTGCAAACTAAAATTATTCCAAATCTACAATCACCTACAGTGAGTTATTATGTGTGAATCTCTTTCCATTAATTGTCAAGAAAGAATGTGGGACAATATTTATGGCAGAAGAACTCGGCTAGTGTTCACCATCACAGGGTCAGATGTCTGTCTGGGGATATAAACATTTGTTGTGATGACGGGCGGTGGTTGTGTAATTTTATAAAAATAGATACAAAGTTTCATTTATTGTTTTTTTTCTAGATTAGATTGATTCGTTATTGACTTTTTTCGGATTTATTTATATATATTTGTTGACTGTCTACTTTTGCTAAAGTTATACATGTTTATTATTATCCAATACAAATTGAACAGACACAGGTGTATATTTTCTGCAAAATTACGGAAGAGGATTGGGGCCACCGAAAAAAGAAAAAAAGCCATTCTGACTTTAATGTCAGATTTTATTTATTTATTTATTTATTTTTTTCGGTGGCCCTAATCCTCTTCCGTATAAAATTCCCTTGCACCTCGAATTCAAGCCGTGTAAATTAAGTTCAACACGGGCAGCGTGTTGAACGCGTACACTTTTTGCGCTGGCGGTGACGCAAGAAACGGGATCACGTGGTGCTTTTGCGAAGCAGCGCTGCTGAGAATCACACTGAACCGCGGTGTCGATCGCCATCAGGGGAGGGTGGTCAGTGCGCATGCGCTTTCTGCAGACGAGGCTATATCATCCTCTTATCCTCATCCATATTAACGCTGGAATATTTCTGCGTAGGTGTTTACATCCAGGCTGCAGGTGAGCTCTGAGACAGAGAGATCATTTGTTGACCGTCAGTAATCGGTGTGTGGCTTCGCTGGGAGTGATGTTTGAATGAGGGGCGAGGGGACACGTTTGACACCTGAGTGCCCGTGTCTCCTAACAGATGATGGAACCTAATGAGTGACAGAGCAGGCAGATGCTTTGTGAATTTTTTTTGTTTGTTTGTTTTCTTGTTTGACGGGGGAGATTGTCTGCGCAGATAAATTCACAGAGCTTGTTAGTCAGCCTCCTCCTGGGGCAGCTTGTTGATTGATGAAGGCATGCGGTGTTCAGACTGGTCGCTTGTTTTTAGAGCGGTGAGCGCATGGGCATGAATGACAATTATGTTTACCAACGGGACAACCTGCCTTTTGCTGTGTTTTACAGGACAAAATGCACCCTTACGTCTTCTCGATCCTGCTATTTGCCCTTCCTCCTTCTTCAGGTACATTGAGTTTTCGTTGTGGTGATTGAAGACCAGTTTTCAATTTGACCCTTTAAAATAAAGAATAATTGTTGTCCTTTTACTATTTTAGTGTGGGTTGTTTTTATTTTAACCGATTTAATATTTGTATTGAAATGCAGGGCTGGCTCAAGGTGAATGGGGCCCAAATCAGAACCTGATTTAAAGCCACCACAAATCTACCATGTGTAAAGGAAAAAATTAGATATTTTATTGTGACATATTGAGATTTGGCACAGTGGGTGAACACATGACAAACAAACAAAACAAAAAATGATTATGACAGTCTCCACAATACACTTAACCACAGACAATGTGGAAACAGCATCAACAACATCCTCTGCAGTCCGGCCTTCCCTCCATACCACCTAATTATGTTACAATAATATATTTCTTTCTTGTTGGGACGAGTCTGAAATTTGTCCTGTATCATAGCACTATTGTTGACAAACATCAATACACAAACACAAATAAGCAGAATCAAACAAGTACACATTGTATAAGTAAGATAATCAGATGACCAGATCCCTTAATTATTAATGTTACATGCTTATTTTTTAGGACTGACTGACGTACAAAAGCATTTAGCAACTTAACTATATTAAACTGTGGAACGTGGTATATTTAACCTGATGGTAACAGTGTGTATTAATGATTCAGAGTGTAGTAAGGATGGGAAGGGATGTTTTTGGCTAATCTCACCATATTGCTGCATGTTGTGCATTTAGAATATTATGCTTTAGAACTAACTAAGCAGCCAACTAACAATTATTCTTCAAAGTGACTTTATTTTCCCAGTCAGTGTGCATCATTAATAAAATAGTCACTATCGATGGTGGTATTTTAAAAAATAAAAAGATTAGATAGATAGATAGATAGATAGATAGATAGATAGATAGATAGATAGATAGATAGATAGATAGATAGATAGATAGATAGTTATGAAATTTTCATATGAAAGAGACTTTTTTTCTGAATAGTTATATAAAACAAATTAAATGACAAGTTATTGTTCTACTGAACTTTAAGTTGCAGTTTAACATAGTTAAACTGTGAATTTTTAATTAAATGTTTTAATAAATGTATTTAACCTAAACTAAAAGATGATTTTGGTCTTTTCCAAAACCAGATCTTAGAAAATAAAGACTGTCTAAGAATTGCTTCTGGCCTCAAGGCCAAATAATGCCTATAAATAGCATCCCTAATCTATGTGTTTTATATGACGTCTTCACTTTGTGCTTGATAACATAACTAATAGTGTTAATAATACTCCCTACAGGTTGGGATTTATTAGGTAAGTGAGTATTTTTGTTGCTGAAAATGTTCACCTACTGAATGCATTCTCATTCTTATAGTTTTTTTTTTTTTTTTTGCTCTTTCGCAGGTGAAAGGGAGAAAGTTCAGACTGTGTGTGTTGGGAGGGAGTTTCGACTGCCGGTGGACTCCACATCCAGAATTGTGACGTTTACACCGGACTCTGAGGGGCCGAGACAAGTCCTGCTTGAAAAAACCACAGTGAGTGGAAGTGTGTCACTGCTTTTCCCTGTGCTTAAGATACAAACTGGTTAAAGTACAGCCAAAAAGTAGATTGCTTTTTCTCCATACCAGAGCTGTGCTTTACTCATACTTGTTGCTTTATTCTGTCGGTCTATCTTACATGGTTAACAGTCCTCTGCAGTTCTTCTCCTTATTAAAGAGATTTTGTAATTTCTAAACAAACAGAGGGACTCCATTCCCAAACAGTAAAGCCAGTTAACAAATTAAGTGTAATGAACTCTTCTATTTATCCAACAATCAAAGTTAACATAGTCCATTATTTATATTAATTATTTAAATAAATTAAATATTAATTATTCAGATGACGTACATCTTATTTACCTTTGCTTCTGAGAGATGTAGAGGAGCAGAGTGTTTTGACCAGGACTGTTTTGTCTCTCTTTATCTTCAGGTGAAGGATCCACGTTTTGAGTGGACCAGAGATAAGACGTTAGTCCTGAAAGAAGCGACTCTCAGAGATCAGGGACTTTATGCCAATAAACTGTCTGTTGGCTTCACCTATGAGACCGTTCATCTGATTGTTTCAGGTGTGACAACTCTTAGCCTCGGGCTAAATTAATTCATATATATTTCATCTGGCACAAGACTCATTAATTATCAGTCACTAGTTCTTTGGATTGATATATTAAAATGTTGGATGGATTTGGTGTGATATACTTATCAGATCTCTTTGTATTCCTTTATTTTATTAAAACAGATGTTTTTTCTGCGACGCTGAGCTACAGTTCTCCATTAAGCTGACTTGCTTTCTACCTTATATCTTCAGAATGCATTAAGCCGTACCGCAGGAACTATGGGGAGACCTTTGAGCACAGCATCCCTGAAAACGGCTCTGTGTTGGAGTTCTCCCCTCGGGGTGCGCCGCCTGAGGCCAGGCCCATTGTGTTGTGGAACCGAACAAACCCTGAAATGTTGAACGCGGGACGGGGACGGCTGCTGCGTGGGGGTAAGGTCTGGGTGGCAGAGAGAGTGACGCAAGCAGATCAAGGCAACTACACCATAAAAGACGATGACGGGAACGTGATGTCTCGCAGCACCCTCTCTGTTCGCGGTGAGAGGAAACCAAACATGATTTGTTTTTGTTGTTTTTTTGTGTGTGGTAATAATCATGTTCTATCTTTGTTCTTCCATCCTAACCCTAATATTTTCCCATCTATTCATTTGTCATCCATTCTCCTTTTACTCCGCATACCTTTCCAGGGTACTCCTTCAACATTACACGTTTCACCAAGGAGTCTCTGAACCTACCCTTGTTTCTCCCTGTCCATCATGCCCATCTCATTTTTACCCCAAGTCGAATTCCAGATGAATCCTCTCTGGGTCCCTTCGACCCCAAACCTCCTCGCGGCTCCATCCAGCTGCTTCGTGAGGGCCAGATAATGGACCACGACCTGCGTTACAGAGGTATCATCTCTCTCATCCGGAACGGATCAGTACACGATGTCGTTATCACCAGACTTACGCCAAAGAATGATGGGCTGTATGAAATCAGAGATGGGGACGGAAACATTGTGTCCTCCACCTACTTGCATATCATCGGTGAGCATTGTGTGTTTCCCCCATTTAGATATTTGAGTTTAAGCTTTTCTCCTAATTTTCCTATTTCTGTGATGCTTCCAGAAAAAAGGGCCACTTGGCGAGCTCTCTTCAAGTCCATCAGTGTCCCTTCTGGCATGTTTGTGTCTCTGGCTGGTTTCATTTTGTTCATGAAACGCTACCCAAACTGCAGCGTCTCACAGATCATTACCGGCATCAGGACAAACCGCACACCTCCAGCTAATCCACCAAGAGTTAACATCCAGGTAGGAGATTCAGACCCAACACTAAAATCTTCTTATTATCACTGTGACCGCACTGACACACCATCCCCACATCATTATGCAGCCATCCTGTGTGTAAGGATATATTACACACAGGTTGTGTGTAATATATGGTGTAAGGATATATTTAGTGATGTACTTTTCAAATAGCGTATGGTTTATTTCGCTTTTCAGATAATCTCAAATGTTGGTACTATTATGGAGGCATGCCAACATTTTGCGCTCATCCTTGACATTCTCCACAGCATTATCAATGACTCGTGTGCTGTGTTCCTTTTCCCTCATAAATTTGAGGCCTTCACAGAACAGCTGGACTTATGCTGAGATTAAATTATACACAGGATGGCTGCATTTAATGGTTGAATAATTGTACGGGATTTTATTTACAGGTATCTGAGTAAAGTGGTTTGAATTCAAACACATTCCACACATTTACAATTTCTATCCATCATTTTGTCTTTCCTTTCTTTCTTCTTTCCTTCCTTCTTTATTGTCTTTCTTTCCTTCATTTGCTTACTCACTCACTTCTCAAGTATTTACTACTTGATTATCAGTGAGACTTAAATATCATATTAATCCTAGAGAGAATCAGAAATGCTGTTTTCAAATATGCTCTTGCGATAAAGCTGTAAAACAACCAACACAGCCAATTAAAATGTGGAATGAACTGATGATCTGGACAAATTTTTTGAAATTGCTACAAAGTGAATAAAACTGATGCACAAAAGAGAAGAGAAGCAGTTCTTTTGTCTGGTAGGTTTAAATGTGATGAGTTAATACTTGTCTGTGTTTCTTATTGCAGGAGTACAGTCAGCCCCTTCCACAACCCCCATCCTACTATAGTCACTGCGAACAGCCTCCAACACCAAGAAAATGGACCCCTAGGCCCAGTCCAGTTCATGCTGTAAGGCAAATAATATTATTGAAACCGTTGAATCTGAATGAATATTGAGATTAAACATTTAATCTGAACATTAAATGTTTGCACTTACAGGGTTATACTCCTGTTGGGTCAGGGAGTCCAAGAGCAGACAACCAGGATGTACAAAGACAAACATCTGGAAGCTCACCCCATCATAATTTGATCACTGAGGTAAAGACAAGCTTTAGTTGTGTCTTCTACATGATATTATTTTTTAAAAACATGTCTTTATTCTTCCCCAGTTGGATAAATCCAACGAGGAAGACGAGAAGATTTCCTTTTCTATGCCTGGGGCCTCAGACTGCCTCCACTCATCTGAGGACTGCGTCCAGTTCCAGATCAAGAAAGACAGAGACGAGCAAAGAAGGAGCAAATCAAAAGACTTCTTTTCCACGTTGCCACTAGACGAGGACAGCTCAGAATCCTGCAGTATTTACACCTCAAAGAAATTGGACTTTTTATAAAATGGGGACAAAGACCAGGAGTTAAAGATGCAAAGTAAAGATGAAATTCCATTAATTGATTCTAAGAAGACATCATGGCACTATTTGCACAGTTTTAATTCTTTGGTTTGTACTGATTTCTGAACCATGAGGGAAGTGTTGAGTTTCCTGTCTCACTTTGCACTGGTTAATGGTGCTCTTAAAAAATCCTACTGTTATCTACCTCTAAATCCTCAGGACAGATATGATCTGCACTGTATTTACTGAGTGTTTGTGTTCTGTCATCTCCAGGGCTATTATATCAAAAGTGTAACTCTAAAGTTGCAAGAGAGAATTCATATCACTTCACATCAATATAGTATGAACTGAAGTGCTTGCCCATCATACTGACTCTTTCCCTGTTGTTGCTACAGTAATCGTAATTATAGATATCCCGTATGTCCTGCAGTTTATGTATGTTTGCAGGTGTAGTGGTTTTATCTTTGAGAAAACTGTAGAATAGACACATGGCATGTATCTCCAAATATTGTAACAGCAAATCAAGCAGTTAATCTTTGAACCTTGTATACTGGAAAAATAACTAAGTCTTTAAGTAATCCTTTATCTAATAAAGTCTTATCTCTAAAATAAAATGTATCTTTAACAAACATATCTAAAGATATTCAGTTATTTTTGTGCATGTGTATTTCAATAAATTCTTTAATGGAATGGTAAATGTATTGCTATAATTTATTTTACTAGGAATCTATGATGGAAAGTGATGTATTTTTGGTGTTTAGTTCTGCACATTACGATGACTATGGTCTACCACTAATGAAAATACAAAATTTTGTGGCCTACACAATCCTGGGAAGCACTTTTGGCTTATCTGTTAAACCACTCCTTAAACCTTAACATCCAGAAACATCAGAAGCATCTGGGGGCCAAACGAAAAAAGCCCTGAATTGTTGCTCAGTCTTTTGAAGTTTGAAGCCCAGACTGAAGTAAATTTTTAACTTAATTTTTGAAAATTAGAAAAAAATGAAGCTGCAGAGACCCGTGTTGCTTTTGGTCCAAATTTTCATGTCCAACTTTATTCCCACTGCACATAGATTGATGAGTGCATGTACTGCTTACACATCTGTGTGAAGCAATCCTTTTTATCAGTCTACTGTATATTTTAATTTTCTGAAAAACTGAGTTAGTGGTTTTCTATAATCATTAAGGCTAGCTAAAATATTTATGGTAAATATGTCAGTCTGTATGCTATGAATCTAACATAATACAATATTTCACACTTTAACTGAGTTAAATAAATTCCCGTTATATTCTGGTTTATGTTGATTCACTCTAAAAGTCCCGTAACAATTACATTTACCTGACAGTAGGGGGCAGTGCAGAAGCAGAGGTTTGAGTTTTGACGTATGAGGAAAACAGCGTAGAAGACTTAACATCAGTTCCTTTTATAGCGGCAATGAAAGGACAGCGTGCCACTTACGATTTTAGCAAAACATAACTTAGGCATACATTACCGAATTAAAGCTATCAGGTTCGCAGCAAGCATATTTCATTACTAGAAAGAGAGTATCAGTGCTGTGTTGAGAAGATGTCTCTGGTTTGTGCAAGTAAGTAAAACTGCATCAGTTCGTGAGACGGATTCAGTATGTTAGCTTATGCTAGTAGCTAATGTGGCTAACGTTAGCCGCCATGCAGACCGCCTTCTACCTCAGAGAGTTTTCTCAGACGCGTTTTATGCCTTATTATTGCTGTAGTTTGAGTCATAATAAGTAAATACACTTTCCCCTCAGTCTGCAACGAGGTACCGGAGCACCCGTGCATCTCCCCGGTGTCCAATCATGTGTTCGAGCGAAGGCTAATCGAGAAGTACATCGCTGAGAATGGGACGGACCCGATGAACGGACAGCCGCTGTCCGAGGAGCAGCTGGTGGACATCAAAGGTAACAAACAGAGCCATAGTTTGGGTTTGGAGGGTTCCGATAGTCTCATAACAAATGTAATGTTAAAGCACTTTACAGCACTTGAGCTCATTTTCAATTATATGGAAATACTTAATCAAATCAATCCTATTCATCCAATCCATGTACCACGATGAATCAAAATACCGTAAAAAAGTTTATTTTTTAAATAGTTAAACTAAAATAGCCAAACTTATATGTTGATTCATTACACATAGGAATGTTTTACTATGATTTATAATTAATGGAAACCTGCTGAACGGTCTGAGGCTGCGTTTGCATCAATGAGATGTGCTTTAGTTAATGTGCAAAGTTGTTTCTGGTGTCTCATCTTTCTCCTGACAACAGCATATAGATTATCAACGCTGTTCAGGTCAGGCCAATTTACTTCCCATTTAATCACCGTGGCGCTATATTGCCATGGTCTTATTTTTGACTGTCCATCTTCTGTTTACAAATCCAGATTAAACAAATTCTTCATAACTAATGATTAATAGAATGACGTTAAATGTGTAAAATTGTTTATAAGCATATATGTAAAATAAAAACAGATTTTTTTGTTTTGTTTGTTTGTTTCAGTGACCCATCCAATCAGACCAAAGGCTCCATCAGCTACAAGCATCCCTGCCATTCTCAAGTCACTTCAAGATGAGTGGGTGAGTGCTGCAGTCAGAAAATCTATTTATACTTACTTATGTTTCAGATATTGCTTTTCATCACCAGTAATTATTTTGCATCTATAAAATTTTAAATATAACCCGGAAATACAAGTAATTTAATACATGCCCTTTGCAAACAGTACATGTTACTTGAGTTATTTCTGTAAGTCATGTTAGCATTTCCTGTTTATCAGCAGCTTCTACTAACTAGTATTTTCCAAACCGACGTAAAAACTGACTCGATCCTGCCTTGTGTTGCGTTGTAGGATGCTGTGATGCTGCATAGCTTCACTCTGCGGCAGCAGCTGCAGACGACTCGTCAGGAACTCTCACATGCCCTGTATCAGCACGACGCAGCCTGCAGAGTCATTGCTCGACTCAACAAGGAGGTCACTGCTGCAAGAGAAGGTCTGCTTATAGATGGCAGCAGGGTTGTTTTGTTGTTGTTGTTTTTTTTACCAGCTTTGTATTTTGTGACAATATGTGTTTGATAAATGTGATAAACTTCTTGTTTTGCTTATGAAGGTTCTCTTTGAAACTTTTTTTCTTTTCTAATTTACAGCTCTTGCTACGCTTAAACCACAAGCTGGACTGGTGGCTCCTCAGGCTGTGCCGGCTTCCCAGCCAGCTGCTGCTGTGAGTAGCTTGGGGTTTACTTGTAAAGGGTCTTACAAGTAAGACCCTTTACAAGTCTTAAAGTAAAGAGACTTTAAGACTTGTAAAGGGTCCCTTTACAAGAGTCTTCATGATTTTTTTTTTTCAATGAGGTTGAATTATTCCTTCCATTTTTAGGGTGGTGGTGGAGAGCCAATGGAGATCAGCGAACAGGTGGGAATGACCCCAGAGATCATCCAGAAGGTAAGATCTTTCTCACTTCAGTTCAGAGTTCATTACAGTTTGTAAATTTTTCTGATGTTTTAATCGCGTTTTCATTCACAGCTTCAAGACAAAGCTACTATTCTCACCACAGAGAGAAAGAAGGTATCTTCTTATGTGGCATTTTCTTCTCCAGTGGAGGGGCAGTCAGCGCTCCATGTTGTGTAAGCTCTATACTTCATCTTTCTATTTCTTTCTATTTCACTAGAGAGGAAAAACGGTCCCAGAAGAGCTGGTCAGAGCTGAAGACCTCAGCAAGTACCGCCAAGTGGCCTCGCATGCTGTAAGTGTGGATTTGGTCTGGTCATGAAGCTTGGTGCCCTCTCTGGATTATTTAGTGTCTTTGATAGCCACAATCTCCTTCTGGTTCTACTGCAGGGCCTTCACAGCGCCAGCGTTCCTGGTATCCTGTCCCTGGATGTGTGTCCCTCGGACACCAACAAAGTGCTCACTGGTACGCTGAAAGCATCTGTCTTTGTTTTGCTTGCTTTATTATTTAACCTGTAATTTTAAGACACATTTTTAATTCCTTGAAGACGCTGACGTAAGCCTGTTTTATTTCCAGGTGGCGCTGATAAGAACGTGGTTGTGTTCGACAAGAACGAAGAGCAGATTGTGGCAACTCTGAAAGGTCATGCCAAAAAGGTCACCTCGGTCATTTACCATCCATCCCAGGTGACTTTCTTCTTTATGAGTTAATGACTTTTATTTAAAAGAATAGTTGGATCTTTAGAGATGTCTGATAAGAATTTTATTCAAACCTGTTTTCCTCTCCAGTCTGTGGTCTTCTCTGCCTCTCCTGACGCCACCATCCGTGTGTGGTCCGTTACTGGTGGCAACTGCATTCAGGTGGTGCGAGCCCACGAAGCCGGAGTCACCGGGCTGTCTCTGCATGCTACAGGAGACTACCTGCTCAGCTCCTCTGAGGATCAGGTGGGTTTTGCTGCATGAACAGATCTCGAAAGTTCTACTGCTTCACTATATTCACCTGGTTGTGTTTTTACATTTCAGTACTGGGCCTTTTCTGACATCCAAACTGGTCGAGTCCTCACCAAAGTCACTGATGAGAGTGCTGGCTGTGGTAAGTGTCTCTGTGGATGGTTGTATGTCAAGTCTCCAGGTGGGCAGTGATTATTCTGCTCTTGGTTCCACAGCTCTCACCTGTGCCCAGTTCCACCCTGATGGTCTCATTTTTGGCACCGGTACGGCCGACTCCCAGATCAAGATTTGGGACCTGAAGGAGCGCACCAACGTGGCCAACTTCCCTGGCCACTCCGGACCTGTGACCTCCATCGCTTTCTCTGAGAACGGATACTATCTGGCCACAGGTTCCACTTTGCACTTTATTGATCTTATTATTTTTTTAGTTCTTTGTTTTGACTCTGCCTATCAAGTATTTGGCTAAAATCTTGCTGAGTGTGTACTTTGTGATTCATTTTTATGTAAAGATTACCTACATCTCTTTTAGAAAAAAAAACACAAGTTACACAGTGAATGTTTACTCCCATACATTGTAACAAAGTACCTATATATCTTTGAATGCTCTCTGAATTTTTGCACTTTTTATTTGAAAATGATTTTTTTCTTTCTTTCGTTTATTCAGGTGCCCAGGATAGCTCTGTGAAACTGTGGGATCTGAGGAAACTGAAGAACTTTAAGACTATATCTCTGGATAACAACTATGAGGTAAAAATAGCTAATGTTTCTCTTTTCTTAAGCATGTCAGTGATGAGAAATTGCTGCGTTTGGAATTAAGTATTTCTAGACTTTGTCTGGAGCAGTATTCATTTGTCACCCACAAAATAAGATATTTTGGTTGCTTACAAAAGTACTCGTCCTTCATAATTGTGACTTGGAAGAAAAATCATGTGGGTTTTCTAAATTAGAAATGAAGTCTTTAAGTTGGGTATTATCAGTTTTCACTAATAATCTTGAAACTACAAACAGGTCTAACAAAGTCAAGTTAGACCTGACTTTGTTTTAGTTCCACTAAAATATAGCTGCTTTGTGAAAAGATTAGCAAGGCTGTTGGTTTGCAACAAGTCACTCACGCTGTATAAATCAATTCCCCACATAATGCAGAGAAAGGGAAGCTGGTACAAGAAGAGAAGCTGTTAGAGGCTGTGAAAAGCTTGAAACTGGAGCAGAGGTTCTCTTGGCACCCTGAACACACAGTCAGTGCTGCAGTGGAAACCCTTCTTTCCAATGTAATGTGACCAAACGAGGAGAAACTCAAGGGTGTGAATATTTTTACAAGGCACCGTCACAGAAAGAGAAATGGTTTAAACTTGATTCTAAGCAAGTCGAGAGAGTAGAACATATTAAAAGCAAAAGGAGCTGTAATTAAACATTAAACTTTATCTGTGTTTTTCTCTGTTTATAAATGGATGCATTTATTGTTAGAGGTGATGCATTGTGAAGGTTTTTTTCTTGTTTAGTTTACTTATTTCAGTAAAAAAAAAGTGAAATATTTCAACACTTCATAAGTACACGGCGTAAAATATAGTACTCACTGAAATCTCTAAATTAGGCTCTGAGGCATTTTAAAGTTTCCTTGGCAGAAGCATTTTAATGAGTTAAGAGACTGAGTGAACTGCTTCCAGTTCTGAAACGATCCAGCTGTTTTCCACTACGTCACATTTTTATTTTAAGCTCCACACACTCTGCCTTTAGCTCAGTGTTTACAATAAAGATGCTAGGAAAACCTCTGTCCTTTCCATCAGTTGCCGGTAACCAAGTGAAAACGCATTTCGGTGCTGCAGCACTGTTTGTAGTTTTCTTTTCTGGACTTTTTTTCAAACTGATTAGTTTTTGTTTCTCTTTCAGGTGAAATCTCTGGTCTTTGATCAGAGCGGGACCTACCTGGCTGTAGGCGGGTCTGACATCCGTGTCTATATCTGCAAGCAGTGGTCTGAGGTGCTCAACTTCACAGGTGAGGATACGAAATGCCAATCATCTGTTGTTTGTGACAGTAAATCTATATATTCAAATGGCCATTAATTTTTCTGTTTACCTTTCAGACCATACTGGTTTGGTGACTGGAGTGTCCTTTGGAGAAAATGCCAAGTTCCTGACATCTGCAGGAATGGACAGAAGTCTCCGATTTTACAGTTTGTAGAAAGAAACAAAATTCAGGATGAACAGGGGAGGACAGTTGAGAGACTTGTAACTGAGTAACATTTCCAAGCACAGTTATTAAAAAAAAAAAGTCAATGTTAACTATACTTCTGATGTTGTGTTTGTCTTCATATCCAGGAAAGCAAGCACATAGAAATACAGCAGTATGAGCATAACATAACTTGTTTGTTGGTTTTGAGAACAGTAGCGAACAGGAAATTTCTGTCCTATTTGCCTGCTGGTTTTATTGATTCTATTATTTCTTATTTTTGTTTGTAGGGAGGTTTTTTTTTATTGTGAAACAGTTCAGTGTACTCTTTCAACAACTATATCTGGTGATGATCAGCTTTGCTTTTTAATGTAGACCAGCTTCATTGCTGTATCTGTAGGGAAAGATCAAATTAAATCTGTAGTGATCCTACAGTAAAAGAATACCAACAGATGTAGAAGATTTATTTGTTTTTAGCCTTCCCCCTTGTTTGATTTGTCACAAATTTTTTGTTCCATTTTTAACATTTTTTCAGTTGTACATTTGCCATTACCTACTGTTGTACCTGATACACCTCTGCCTTTGATGATAAAATAAAATATCTTTTTCAAGTTATGTTGTCTACATTTTAATTTGATGTACATAAATCAGTGACTTTATTACTTGTAAGTGTACTTCAAATTGGGGCAAGTTGGTTTGGATAGTTTTTTTTTCTCCTGTTAATAAATCATTTGATAATACATTTTGAAACTATTCTGATATTTTTGTCTTGCTGATCTGAAGCAAACTGACACAAAAAGACAAAACAAAAAATCTATAAAAGGGGAGAAACTGTTCACGCCTTTCAAGTTTATATGCACACCACTGTTAAAAATGCTTTACAGGAAAAACAAAAAGAACTTCAATGAATGTTTAAAAATAAAAACTTTTTGAATGTAAGCAGCAAATATATGCTTTTTTACTACTATTTTCAGTCTTGATTTTTGCAAGGAGCTAGAAATTTTTCACATATCAGGTTTAAGTTATTTCCAGAAGTGAGGAAGAGAAAGATGGCCTCCCATTGTTTCGTTCTGGTCCTGAGATCACTGAGATATGATGACCTGAGGGGTCTACATGGTTATTCATACCAACCTGTGGTATTAATTGCGAACCAAGACCCCCACCTGCAAAAGTGTAATATGAATTGTTCTTGCAGTGCTAAGTGCTGTTTTTGTATTTCTATTGTTTTACACTTGTGCATATGTATTAATTGTTTTTATTTTGTAACCAGGTTGCTGTGTGTTGCAGACTTCTGCCCAGGTCCCTCTTGAAAATGAGATCCAAATCTTAACAGGGTTTACCTGGTTAAATAAAGGAAAATAAAATTAATAATAAAAAAATAACACATTCCATGTGGTGTTAAAAATAAGTATAGATGAGATTAAAGGGAAAAAAACAAAAGCTCACTTTTATTTTTACATGAAAAATAAAAGTGACCAGGAGTTTGATGAGTATGTCTTTTTGGTTAATTAAATGAGAGGAGTTACTTTTATGTTGCTAAAATTGTGTTCTTTATTGTCCGGAATAAACTCTATTATTAAATAATTGACTAAGTCAAATTAAACGAGTTAGAAGGGCCTCCAAAAAGGGGTATCATCTTCCCTTCTTAGGAGACCCATATATTTAAAAATATACTCCACTAATCGAGCTTTTGAAAATAACATGTTTTAAGCAGGTATTGGAGCCCATATTCCTGTATTAAAATTGTTATTGGTCTAAAATTACCTGATCTTAAGTGTGTTTTCAGTACCACTGAAAACACACTTAAGGAGTGGAAGTGGAAAAACATGTCAGTATGAAATTAATGTAAATAATGTTTTTCCCTTAAATGATTTTTTAAAATAATATTCTACATAAAAGTACAGGATGAAGTCTGGTGTTGGCGCCATTACTACAGGACAGGTTATATCACTGCGGCAGAAAACGTCGCCCCCTAATGGTGAAACTAGGGAAGATCAGGAAAGTCCTGGGTCACGTGAGTCCTGGGGTAACGTGACTCTCATGAACGGGAAATGGGAACCAAGAGAACATAGCTCACCTCGGAACCTAGAAACACGTCTCCACTTTGTCCAGGTTTGTCCATCGGTACCGTCCTGGACAGCCACAGAGAGTGTCCACAGGAGACACCGAGGGGTCCAGGAGAAAGACAGGTGAGACAGCTCTGATTTGGCTTTGTTTACTGCTAACCAGGAGCTGCTTTCCCCACCTTCACTGGTGTTATTATCACATTTAAAATCAACGTACTGTTGATTTTTATTCCCATTTTTCTCAGTACTTTAAGATTGCGGTAAGTTTATTAATTTCAAGCTTTTGTTTCATTGCTTTGTGTCTCTGGAACTGAACTGTGGTGAAAACGAAACTCAAAACTGTCATTTGTGAAAGAAAATGTGGAGAAAAAAACAATCAACAAGATCTTTATCCCCAGAAAAAGTTTCTTTTAAGATTAATTTACTTTTTTCTTGTCCTGTCATGCACCCTTAATGAATTTATTGGCTGTCACACAGAGTTGTTTGTTAAATCAATTTCTGTCAGATGATTTCTGTAACCGACCTTAGTCGATCAGAACAAACCAGACCCTTCAAAAATACAAAATAAATATAAAATATAATTAAAGAGACCAAATATCTCTTGGTAAAAATATATAAATGTTTCTCAAACATCTCAATCCAGTTGAGAGAGAATAATATACTTTATATATATTCAAGTATATGATTGTTTTGTTGGGTTTATTCATTTTTGTAGAATAAGTAAATAGAGGAATTACACACATCGTATTATTGACATACACTTGCAAAAATGGAAATTCCACCTGATGATCACCACAGCAGAACCTGCTACTTCCCGTTTGTAAGCGTCCACCCATAAATTGCTTTGTCAGTTGATCTTTTAGTGCACCAACCAAAGCCATATCCTCTTTTTGGACTTTCTTTTTGAGGAATCAATGCCTTTCTGTCCTTTGCTAAATAAAAAGTATTAATATTTATTGCCCAAACAACAATAATTGGTTTTCTCTCTGTTTGCAGTTATGGGGTCCCTGTTTCGAAGTGAGGAGGTGTGCCTGGTGCAGCTCTTCCTCCAGTCCGGCTCGGCTTATAACTGTGTGAGCGAACTGGGAGAGCTGGGATTGGTGGAGTTTAGAGATGTAAGTCAAATACAGTGATCATTTGTACTTTTGCATTGACGTGATATAGAATCTGAGTTAATTTTTTTTTTTATCTGCAAGTTGCTGATTAATTTTATCTTTATTTTCATGATGTTGTATTCTGTCCTTTCAATTACTCTAAGTTGAATGGTTTGCTAGACACACCAACATTTTCTTTCCTTCTTTTGTAACAAGGTCAACATAAATAACCCCTCTTGCAATCTTCCTCTTTTTTTGTATCTTTCCAGTTGAATCCTAACGTGAATGCCTTCCAGAGGAAGTTTGTCAGCGAGGTCAGGCGATGTGAAGAGCTTGAGAAGACTTTTTGTAAGTACTGACTCATTTCCCCCCCCCTGTCTACGTCGCCCTAAACAATTACAGGCACACTGTGATAGAGATGCGTCAGAAGTCTTAAAATAGATTCATATATTACAACGGGAACATAATCTCACTGAAAAATAGCCTGAGGACAGTCACTGAGTGAGGGGAAAAAATGCCATGTTAGAAAATAAGTAATCATTTTTGAAACCCTGGTTAATATTAAATAATTGCAACTTAAACATTTTAAAAAGTTGAGTCATTCATTTCTGACTTTCTGTAGTGAAATATACAGTATATTGTAATTCCTCTCTCAACCATTCTTCAAAAGACACAATAGGTAAGACACAATAGCCTGCCTGTCAAATAAAGCTACGAGAAAGTACTACTGACCTACAGATACACATACAGACAGTCAGAGTAATAATCAATACTTTAAAAACAACTGGAACTGGGAGATCGCTGGATGAGGACCTAAGTCTATTTTGCCACCACTCACAGTGAACAGGAAGTAAAAATCTACTGGGACTTTAACTGGAAATGTGTTCTTTGGTCAGATTAAAATTGAGCTTTGCTTTTCTGTAACAAAATGTCAGGATCTGGTTCTCTTCCAAAGGCTCAGGCATATGCAAGAAATCATGAAATCTTTGAAGTATGCTGACTTTTTAAATAAAACCATGTTGGGCTCGAGTACTGAATTGCAAAAAACTGATCACAGGGTCCTTCAGTAGGATAATGATCCCACATCAGTTGGATATTGGCCATGCTAAGGCAGAAATAGTTTACCTACCACAAGACCAATGTTTCTCAGTGGCTGTCTCAGCCCTCAGATTTGAATCCTGAAAAGATGTAGCGTGATGTTTTGGGAGTTGTATATTTTAATCTATTTCCATCATTTTATGTTTTGGCATTGTACCTCAGCCTTTCTGGAGCAGGAGATCAATCGCTCCCTGAAACCGCCCCTGCAGCGCCCCCTGGCCCCTCCGAGCCCGGTGCCTTCGGCCCCTCAGCCGCGTGAACTCATCACCATAGAGGAGGAAACTGAGAGGCTGGCGAGAGAGCTCAGAGAGGTAAAAACGAAAACACGACTGAGAGTTGGTGCTGACGAGCTTCTGTTGTGTCTTTAGAGACGTTGTTATAACATTTAATGGGGCATGTCCCGTTTGTTTGTCTCCAGGTGTCCAGGAACAGAGACAGCCTCCGGGCTCAGCTCACGCAGCTCTGCCAGTACAAAGGAGTCCTGACCCAAACGCACTCGCTCACAGCCATGCAGGTCTTTACACATGTGATATCTAGACATTGCTGTTAGAGTTTCTTCAAAATGATGGAGCAAAAGGTTAAAAAAAAAAAACAATTTCCACCTTCTGTTGACAGGGACCACCACCTGTGTTGGAAAGCCACGGCCTGTTTGATCACCGCCAAGATGTCCGCCTTAGGTAGATCTCTTCTATTTCTTCTTCTTCTTTTAGCGATGCACAGATCAATCAGCCAGACTTCAAGTTTGACCAATTTTTCCACTTATTTTATCTGATCTTTGATCTGCAAGTCAACACCTGAGAAATCATATGTTTTTTTCCCCTACTTTGTAAATGCAATAAAACTAAGAACTCTGTCCATTTTCAGGCAATAAATAAATCATTCAATAGCATGTGCTTTGGGTTTGAGTTAAATAAAAATCAGAAATGGATTACAGAAACATTTGATGTATGATCGGGATAGCTTTGTAGTTTCTTCATATAACGTGGGATTGAAAGCTGCTGCTCTGTCAAAGAACACACAGGATATTTTTTTCTGCTTTATGTGTTGTTCTTTTTAAAAAAAAAAAAAAAAAAAAAGAATCAGCAAGCTTAAATAAATTTGGATATTAACGTCAACTAAGAAAACCTTGATTGGTTCCTCTCTAGTTTTTCCTCAAAGATTTAGATTTTTTTTTAAATCCCATCTTCCTCTGTGCCTCAGCTTTGTTGCAGGAGTGGTCCATCCTTGGAAGGTCCCCTCGTTTGAACGGTTGCTATGGCGGGCATGTCGCGGTTACATTATCGTGGATTTTAGAGAAATGGATGACCGACTTGAGCACCCAGACACGGTAAGAGCTTGGAGACAGGATCTCTAATTTAGTTTCATCTAAATGTAACATGTTTCTGTTTTCCCACTGGATCTGTTTTCTGCCTCTCTGTCTTCAGGGGGAAATGGTGCAGTGGACCGTTTTCCTGATCTCGTTTTGGGGAGATCAGATCGGACAGAAAGTGAAGAAGATTTGTGATTGGTGGGGAAACCTGTGCATCTATCAGATTATTTATTTACTTTCTAGTTAAAGTATTCTCTCATTTCTGATCAGGCTGATTTATTTTTTTTCTTCTTTACGTCGAGCAGCTTCCACACGCAGACATTTGCATACCCAGAGAGTACAACTGAGAGAGAAGAAATTTTGGAGGGCCTCCAAGGTCGGATTGAAGACATCAAATCAGTGAGTGCTTTTTTTTGTGGTGGCATCAATACCAGCATTTCCTCTTTTTGGAAACCCCGAAAGTACCAAATGTGTTTAGACTGTGCGGTAATGTTCCTTTTTTATGTCTTCTCTGGGCAGTATGTTGCTAAACTCCCTGTTTTCACTTCCTCGTCGCGTTTTTCAGGTTTTGTCTCAGACCGAAGCCTTTCTGCAGCAGCTGCTGCAGCGAGCCGTGGCTCTCCTGCCTCAGTGGAAGGTCCGGGTCCAGAAGTGCAAGGCCATCCAGCTGGTGCTGAACCTCTGCAGCCCCTCTGTGACTGATAAGTGCCTGATCGCCGAGGCCTGGTGTCCCACTGCCAAGCTGCCGGAGCTGCAGAGCGCCCTCAGAGAAGGAGGGGTGAGATGGACGCAGCAACAAATCAGAGACGTGCAATGCTGCTGGAGATTAGACTTAGTAAAAAATAACTGATGCTCTGCTTCTTCTTCCATCTTCAGAGGAAGAGTGGCAGCGGCGTGGATTCCTTCTACAACCGGCTGCCCTGCTCCACCCCTCCTCCAACTCTGTTCCCCATCAACTCCTTCACAGCTGGTTTCCAGAACATTGTTGACGCTTACGGAGTGGCCAGTTACCGGGAGGTCAATCCAGGTTTGTCTCTGTCATTTTATCCATCAGATGACTCTGTTAAAGCAGAGATCAAAAGCAACCAATTTGTTCAACCATTTTAATTTTTTCCCCTCCCCATGCCTCTGCAGCGGTGTACACCATAATCACATTCCCCTTCCTGTTCGCTGTGATGTTTGGGGACGTGGGTCATGGATTACTCATGTCTTTGGCTGCCCTCTGGATGGTCCTTGAGGAGAAAGACCCCAAACTCAAAAACAACAACAATGAGGTACACTTCATTCTTTAGATTAGCTCTCGTTTGTCTCTGGTAAAAGCATAATTCAACTTTTAATTCAGAAATTTATTTTTTTAATTGATCTTTGTAGAGTCATAGTTGAAAAAGATATGAATGTATATTAACCAAGTCTGTTTCTGCTTTAATAGGTTCTTAAACAGTTTTAGATTTGATCTAAAATCAGATTAAATGATTTAGGTTTTCTTTTCATGGAAACTAGAACACTAAATTAAAAATCATTGCTAAGCTATAGTGATTGAATTCAATATTTCAAAGAAATGCTTTTTTCTGAGTTCATCTCTAGTTAGAGTTTATATCCTGTCTGTGTTTTATTCATATTTCCTAAATTTTTCCTAAATTGAAAATTTCCTGAATTGAAAATAAGCCAAGTGACGAATACATCCAATGAAACATTGCTCTTCTGAAAGTGGTTTTAATTAGTTTAAGACATTTGGAGTGGGGCATGCCAAGGTTTTGGCTGTAAGCGAAACGTGTTTCTGTTTCCAGATCTGGAGGATGATGTTTGGAGGACGTTATCTGATTCTGCTGATGGGCCTCTTCTCCATCTACACAGGAGCCATTTACAACGAGTGTTTCAGCCGAGGCATGAAAACCTTCAACTCGGGGTGGCATGTCGGCCCAATGTTTGACAAGAACATCTGGAAGTGAGGACAAGTCATAAAATTTCTCAACAATGTATAAATACCCAGTTTTTCTTTGTTTTATCACTAACCCACTGTGTTGCTTACATTTATTCAGCCCATCGGTGCTGCAGGGGAACCAGTTCTTGTCCATGGATCCTAACGTGACCGGGGTTTTCACCAGCCCATATCCCTTTGGGATCGACCCGGTACAGCCGTCAGATCCTTAATAATTTCTTTTTAATTAAATACAGAATTGAAGCCAATCTTATTTCGTCATTTTGTTATTGTTGTCAGGTCTGGGGCCTGGCTAATAACAAGCTAACCTTCCTAAACTCATACAAGATGAAGATGTCTGTCATCATCGGTGTCATACACATGACATTTGGAGTCTGCTTGTCGTTCTTTAACTACTGGTTAGTGATCTGGGTTATTTCTCTGTTGTTCTAAAAAACCTGTGTCCTCCTCTCACATCCGTCTGCCCCAGTTTCTGTTTCCTGCAGAGTTAATTTTCACTTTCGTCTTGGTGTTTCTCTTCAGGCACTTTGGCAAGATCAGCAGCATCTTCTTTGTGCTGATCCCAGAGCTGTTCTTCATGCTGTGCCTCTTCGGGTACCTTGTCTTCATGGTGGTCTTTAAATGGATCGCCTACACGCCTGCTCAGTCCAGAATCGCTCCCAGCATACTGATCCACTTCATAGACATGTTCCTATTCACAGACAACCCAGAGAACCCCCAGCTGTACACGGGTCAGGTGTGTGCTGAAGGCCAATGTTATTATAGACATGTTCTCGTTTACTCAGCACTCAGGAAGATACTGAATTTATTTGTTTTCCTGTTCAATATAAAGGTTCTGTTTATGATCTTTAAAGTGAGAATATTACATATGCTTTTTCAAAATATACATATGGAGTTTTGACATTTTCTCTGCTTTCCAAAAACTATTTGCATCATTTTACAAACACAAACTACAATGTATTGAGGCTTTATGTGATAGAATAACACAACAAGGTACATCATTTTGAAAATGAAGCAAAATAATATATGTTTTTCAACATTTTTTACCATTAAATTCTGTGAATTCATATCCTGCTGTCTGGATATGGGTTTGACTCCTGGTCCCGGCGACATTTGCCACATGTCTTCCCCTCTCTCCGTCCCCTCTTTCCTGTCAGCCTACTTTCAAAAAATACGGGCCACTGGAGCCAAAATAAAACTCGGAGAAAAAAAATAAAAAAAAATAAATAAAATTGTTTGTTTCGATGTACAGAGTAACTATAATGTACTTCATGCTTGTTTCACTTATGTGCTTGAGGTTAGTTTTTTCTGTAGACATGATGCTGTTAATCAAATTACTGTCAGAGATCAAATTCCAAGTTTATTGCAAGCACATGAATCCAATTATATACTCATCCACAATAGCAAACAGTGCTGCAGTTGTTGCTCAGTTTATTAGAGAGAACATGTTTACTACTTTTCCAAGGTATTTGTATAAACTAATATGAGCAGATTTCTTGCATTGGCTGTTGTGTTGTTGTTGAACATGTTTTTGTTCTCCCTGTGTAGTCTATAGTTCAGAAGGTCCTGGTGGTGCTGGCCCTGTGTTCAGTCCCTGTCCTCCTGCTGGGGAAACCCCTGTGTGAATATGTCACATTCAAATCCAGACGGCGGCGACACATCGTAAGTCTTAAGGGTTCAACGAGCTTTATCTATTTTTCGACTGTGACGTGCATCGTTTGCTAGATTTGGACTCTTTGTGATATCAGGATGAGGAAAGACGGCCATTGGCGGCCGACGAAGGCTCGGTCAACACTCGTCAGGGGGAGGTGGAGGGCGGACCGGCTGACGAGGAGGTAACTGTGATTGAATTTATGAAGCAGATTAAATTTTCTTTGCTTCACTCATGCTTCTAATTTGACGATCCGAACCGTGTCGCCTGCAGGAGTTTGATGCAGCAGATGTGTTCATGCATCAGGCCATCCACACCATTGAGTACTGCTTGGGCTGCATCTCCAACACGGCCTCCTACCTACGGCTCTGGGCCCTTAGCTTGGCTCATGCACGTTAGTACTAACACACACATGACTTCCTCTTTGGAGCCAAACCTGCCCAGTCTGGTATTCATCTGTTTTTCCAACCAGTCGTGGCTCTGTGACAGTGAGTCACTGGTGTTGTCTCCACAGAACTGTCAGAGGTGCTGTGGGAGATGGTCATGCGTCTGGCGCTGAAGTGGGAGGGCTACGTCGGGTCGGCTCTGCTTTTTGTGATTTTCGCCGCCTTCGCCGTGTTGACCGTCTCCATCCTCCTGGTCATGGAGGGGCTCTCGGCTTTCCTGCACGCGCTCCGTCTGCACTGGTAAGGTTGTGAGGAAGGAAGAGAAAAATGTTTCACTGATTATTTTTCACAGATTGTTCTGGTGATGATTTACCAGTGAAATCCGTGGCTTTGTTCTTTTTAATCCTTACATCGTCTCTTTTGCAGGGTGGAGTTTCAGAATAAGTTCTACAGCGGGACGGGCTATAAACTCAGTCCATTTTCTTTCAACTCTCTGATCCATGCTTCAGATGCTATATGATGGCCCAAAAAGTACAAATCAGTTCAATTAACTGAAGTATAAGTGAATCTTAATATTTTTTGCCTGTATGCCATGAAATGGTTACATTAATTTGCACAATAATCATGATGAATAATGCTGACTGTTATTTTTACATCAATAGGAAAAAAAATGTGCCCACTTGATTATGACATTATTGTATGAAAACATCCTTTCGGATCCCCTTTGTAATATTTTAAACAGTGTTACACAATGCTCTGTAATTGAATTAATTACAAACATGAATTATGAAAAGGGAAAGCACAACTGTAAATGAGTCTGTTTTGCTGTTTAAGGGAATCTGACACTGATGACTTGATGAATGTTTCAGTCAGAATGATATTCATAAACCAAAGACTCTTTCCCTCATGATCATGTCCCAACATGTTTAGTGCCTTATTGGAGCTGTTTATGTGGGAGTTATGTTTAGATCACCACTGCTGTCGCCACGCCACTACAAAACCTTTCAGTTGACATTTTGTCTTTTTTTGCCATTTAACTGTATACATTTAAATAAATTGAAAATTAAATAAAGTTTGTTTTCTGATTACTTTCTTTTTTCAACCTCTGGACTTGCTGCTAATCCACACTTTCTGTTGTAAAATGTTGGTTTTATAAAGTGATCAAAAATGTGGGAAGTATGCAAGTCTGGTTACTGTAACCATTAAAACAAATAAGTCGGCATTGAAAATCATATTGTTCCTAAATGAAATGCACTGTAAACATTTAAAGCTATTTCTTAAAGCTTTCGTTGAAGTTGTTAGAGGTTAAATCTTAGCGAATTATTAGCAGTTATCCAGGTTTTCTTTCCTGTTATTTCTTAAACACTTTAAATGTAACTTTTTTTTTTACTCATGTACATAAACGTATTCACACCCCCTGAACTTTTCTAAAGTTTATATTTATTGGGATTTTATGTAACAGTCCATCACAAAGTAGCACATAACTGTAAGTTAGGAAAAAAAATATATACAACATTTAAAAATTATTTTACAAGTACAAATCCTAAAAAAAAAAGAAGAAAAGATTGGTATGCATTTGTATTCAACGCCATTTGTACCAACAGCCCTAAGTAAAATGCAAACAGGTGCCTTCGGATTTTGTTGCCATTCAAGCTGCAAATCTTTTGCGGTATCCTACCAGCATTGCACAAATTTTCGCCCGTGTCCTTGACAAAGTAAACTTAATCAGATTGAATTGAGAGTATCTACAACCATGATGCCCTCACCACCAGTGATGGCATAGTTACTTTGGAAAAGTAACTTTAATCAGATTACTGATTACTCCTTGAAAAAGTAACTTAGTTAGATTACTGACTACTTGATTTGGAAAGTAACTAAGTTACATT
>CAEFZX010028115.1:0-25227 GCA_903066825.1 Alfaro cultratus | reverse complement strand
ACATTAGTGATCGTGAGGACAGGAAGCCAATCATCATCCTGGAATACAACCGCAACAAAGGAGGTGTGGACAACCTAGATAAGGTGATTGGAACATATAGCTGCAGAAGAATGACTGCCCACTGGCCCCTGGTCATCTTCCACAACATCATTGATGTGTCCTCCTACAATGCCTTTGTGATTTTGAGAGAGATCAACCCAACCTGGATGTCTCGTAAGCACAACATTTTTTTCTTTTCTTAAGCTATAGAAATTCAAGTTGAGAGGGAAAACTCAAGTATTCACACATTTTGTGGTGAATTACAATATACAAGATGAAATTTGGTGTTTAAAATTCAATTTAGCTGCTTACATTGGGGGTTTAGTGAAGACGGGTCATTTTGACCCGGAGGACACAGGGTGTATACAGGAAATGAGGACAACAGAAGGGTTCATTGATCTCCTGATTATTGGTTGAGTCTTGGCCGTTTTAGTTATTTTTGGATCCATTTAAATGGAAGTTTTGTGTTTTCTTTTGCATTGTTCTGGTTTTGGCTTCCATTTTAAAGCATTTTACATCATTTTTAGCTGAAAAGCCATATATTTGTTTTCTTCCTTATTTGAGCACACGTTTAAAAGTTTTCTCCAGTCTGAGTTTCCTTTAGTAGCTGAAAAAAAAAAAACATCACTGCCTCTTTGCTCTTTATATTCATATATTGCTGCAAATGTCCACTTTGAGATGATAGTTTCATGTTCTAACATAGCGAGACCTGAACTAACTGCATGCACTGCAGAATAAATCCAGTCTATCACTTATTCTGTTGCGAGTGCAGAAACAAAACGGCGTCCCAATAGAGAGCTAGAATCAATTTTCCTTGCATGTTAAAAATTGATTGCTCTTTGTTTGTTGTTGGTATTGAACTGACCCTTTGAAAGATAAGGCAATTGTATTCTTACCTTGTTCACACTTAGACCCAAACGGACCGGGTCCATCTGTCACATGACCAGCCATCCATCAGCGGCAGCCGACAGGCTTTCAAGGCTAATGCTAATTCCTCCCAGTGCTTAAACAGGCAACACATTTCACTTTGGAAGAGAACTTTTTACTCCTGAAGTACATTTACTGTCTATGACGCAGAAATGTTCAACAACTGCTGTTCAAATGTTTGTACACAACTTAAATTATTAGTAAGCGTTGTATTTTCAATTGATTATCACACCATTATATATCATTATATAATAGTATAATGATAATACTATCATTATAGTATTATTATACTATAATGATCCCATGTAGAATCATTATAGTATAATAACTCACATCCTCTCCCACTGCACCACTCCAGTGTTATCTTCATCCATGTACTTTTTTTAAACTCACAGGCTTGTCCTTCTTCATAGGACATATCTAAAATATTAAAAAGAAAACATAGATTGGAAGCTGACGTACCTAAACACAACTGTGGTTGACACGCTATTGGCTGGAGTTTACATAGCAGTCAGCAGGTCAACATCAAGTTTTTGGAATCCCTCATGGAAATGTAAAACTTTAAAATATGGTCTGCACCAGGAAACCAACCATTACGAAGGAGCTCTACAGATTGAGCCGGCCAGAATGATAACAGAAGCTTGTTGATGGCTTCAGAGAGTCCATGCTTTCTCTACTACTTCAAATATCAGTGACTATTTGGGGGTATAGTTACCATTTTATGCTTGCATGCATAATTCTGACTCCATTCGGATTAACTAAGACCAGAATAAATGATAACTTTTTTCAGAACATTGCACTAAATCATTTGTATGCGTCTTCACTTCATCTCCACGTCTTACACGTCGTTTTCCTGCAGCTCTTTCTCCGCTCTCAGTCCTCTTTCCACAGCCGTCCGGTTTGTGAAACTTTCAGTGAAGAGCCGTAATCATCTTCTGAAACATAAATGATTCAGCTTGATTTGATTGATCCGCGATGCTTCAGAGGCAACAACTCTGCTCATTAAAGGATGCATTAAACATGAGAAAAATGCCATAATGTATTGAGTCACTGGTTCTTGAAAGATTCAGCTCTGTTTTCACATGCCTCTGCACATTTCTGAGATAATGTTATCGATGGAAACACAAATTAGAACTATTCCCTGACAGTTTTCTTGTAATTACTTTGATTAATTTAACTGGAAAAACAACTAAAGTCACACAGATGTGATGAATAAGTATCTACTGTTAGAACACTTGAGTTATGATGTATGAAGGATTTTCCAGCAGTGCAGGTGTGCATGTATATATAGTCCGGTGTTTGTCATCCACTGTGACTTTGCTTTGGGCAGGTTTGGACTTGGAAAGCTCCCAGTTGTCCTCCATCGATCAGTGTGTCGCTGCGTCGTTGTCTGGGCCGGATCGCTCAGCACAAAGGTGATTAGATTGATTCTGACCACGTCTCGCAGTTTGAAGTGATCATTAAACCAATTTGTGGGAAGATTTCCTGCTGCCTGCGAGAAAATATCACAGCTTTTTAGTCACATTCATTTGTGTCTTCCAGAAAAGTGCTTCACTTTGGACTTCATTCACTCATCTGTCCTCCTTTACGTTTCCAATATGGGGTTGCAGGGTTAACAGGTTCGCAAGTGAAACCCAGACATCCTCATTAGCTGCGTCTCCATTGACCATATAATTGTGCAATTTGAAAATAAATTGATGGAAACACAGCAATTTAGAATTTTTGATAAAAAATGTTTTATTTATTTTGCAAAATTCAATGGAAAAACACACTAGTGACAGGAACAACAACAGGATGTTACCACTGGTGCAAACCACGAAGAAGAAGAAGACAGGAAGTAGTTGGAGGATGAATTTTTTTAATGACTTATCATGTGAACAAACTTATTCACATGGGATTTTAATTTCTTATTTAACTGAAACACAGCGATTGCAAAATTGTGTTTTTTCCCTTTACATTAGTGGAATATTGACAAAGTTTTATCCCCGTTTGTGACACTGTCCACTTGGATCTGGGGCATCCTGAGATGCTCCCAGGCCAGACTGGGTTGGAGATTCCTCCACCACCACCGTCTCAGTCTGGACTCCTCCAGGTTGGATGAGCCTTGGTGTCTCCTGATCAGGCGTTTGAATTACCTTAGCAGCTTTGGTTCCACAGACTGTTTGGAAAAAAGGCAGAAAACAGAGAAAATGGCCTTGTTTTCAGTTTGGGTTTTCTAAGTTTTCAAAGATTCAAACAGACCTTCCAGCTATTTATATGTTAACCCATTCAAAAAACAAAACAAAACAAAAAATAATAATACAACAAACGAGAAGAATAACTACGAAGATTTTTGGAGGAACAAACATATTTTGTGCCAAAAATATAATTCCACACATGAGCATTATTTTCTTTTTTCTAACTAAAAGAAAACAGGCTTTTTTTCAGTAGGCTGAATTCTACTGTGAAGAAATAATAAAATCAGACAGCAGACAGACGCCGTGTAGACATTTCATTTGTTTGCTAGTTGAAAACAACTTTTTCTGTAAAGTTTGTGAAATGCTTACATTTTCCCTTTTGCTGAAAGCTGAACTGAGATTCAAGCAAACCTCAGGATTACTCAGACTGAAAGCTGAATTGTTTCCACATTTTAACTTTATAGTCACATTATTTTATTACAGCTCCATAAATTTCACTGCAGTTTTAGAGGAGGAAAGGCGCTTTGGCCATAGAGAAGGAGCAACATTATCAATAGAAGGAGAACAAAATGTAAAACTTCACCCTACAGTTAAAACATTTCATTTTATTTATATGTGAAAAGAGGAATATTAATATTCTCTGCCTCTTGGGTGATAATGGATATTGTTCAGCAGAAATTTTACTATTAGTGGTATTACAGCAAATTAGCCAATAACCCTGTTATTGCTAGCTTTTAAAAGTTCCACATCAACTTGAGTTTTGCTGGTTTACATTTCTGCCTGAAGTTTGTAGTTTTGAGGACCAAAGTGGAAGAACATCCCAGATTCCTCCTGAAGCTGCAACTTCAAACTGAAACAAAACCAACTTCATCCTCAAAACCCAATCTGCTATGGATGGGAAGAAAAGTAAAAGTTGCATCCATGTGCTTACATTTGTTTCACAAATGCTGAATAGCATCTAATCCTGATTTTATTGTTGCTAATTGTTAGCCTGGTTGTGGCAGAGGAGCCGTTGTGAGTTTGGGAAATGTCATAAATAATGAAGTTCATACTGACATGCTAGCAAACTTATTGATAAATAAATAAGAATTTGCCTAAATTAGAAGTAATTGAGCAGAAACAGTTTTTTGTGGGTGAAGCCTGTGGCTTTGAATAATGGATCTGTTTGAGTTCAGACTCAGCAAATCACAGTGAATTGATGAACTCTGAGCTGTTGTGATGTTTTTAACTTGGTGCAGTCTGTGTACATTCTACTTTTATCTATTCTAATTTTTATCCAATTCTTCAAAAATTGTAGAAACTCATAATTTACATTAATATGTTTAAACAATGCATTAAATAATCTTATTTACTTTTTTTATTTGCCAAGAAAATGTGAATGTGGGGGGAAAAAAACGTCTTTATGTTTTGTAATGTTGTACACAAAGATTTCACTCAAGTAAAAGCAAAATAAATTACTCAAGTAGAGAAAAACGTATTTGGTAAAAAGTCATCTCAAGTACTGAGCAACTGATCAAATTATCAATCATTTAATATTTAAAAATTACGTAATCAGATGGATCAAAATATAAAGTTAAGTCAAAATTTTGGTATTTTAAGGATGAAAATGAAAATAATACATATAAGTAACAAAAAATAATGAAATCAGTTAAAATATTTTTTTTTCAAATCAGTTTATTTCAATGAAAAACTTATGAAACTTTAACAAAAACTGCAGGTGTGTTTCTGTGTCTGGTGAATTTTTGTTTATTTTTCATTCAGTGGGTAGAAAATCCAGAAACTTTACTCAAGTAAGAGTAAAAATACTTTATGAGAACAAGACTCAAGTAAAAGTAAAAAGTGCAGCGCAGTAAAAATACTCCTAAAAGTACATTGTTCAAAAAAGTTACTCAGGTAAATGTAATCAAGTAAATGAAAGAATCTACTATCCAACTCTGCTAAAACGCAACTTTTGATTGTGTTTTTAAGACACACTGTCATAACCAACTTATTGATTATTGAAAGTAGATTTTTTTTTTCTTTAAAATCTACATTAAAATGAAGATGCTCTCTTTGATTTCAGCATGTAAACACACTGCAGATTCAAATTTTCATTTTATTTTACAGCAAGTCACAATAAAAACAACACAAATAATATTTAACTCCACTGTTTCAACCAACGGAAGTAAAAAAGTACAAAACGTTTTGATCAAAAACATATAAAGTACTGGTAAGACAATAAATAACCCAATAAATATTGAAGTAAGACTCAAGGTCTCCATATTGCATATATTGTATTATCTATTTAATATAATTAAGTAGTTGGAAAGGAAATATTAAAATCCTGTCTTTTAGTTAATCCGACATGAAGAGACATGAAAACTCCTGGAAACAAGTGAACCATGAAATATTTTGGAGAACTTCAGTGATTGATTTCAAACCTCTGGAGTAAAGTGCTGCTCCACTGGATCCCATCAGGAGTTTCATTACATGAAGGCTGTTGCTTGGACTGGTGATGTGCATCCTGATGCAGTCAGCAGCATTAAAGAGCCACACATCCTCAGGCACATTCAGGTATATGAATAAAACACTGATACCAAAGAGAAAATGGAGCAGAACTCACTGTGGCCTCACCCCCACTCCATTTCTGATGCAATTATTGGATATCAATACGGAACATGTTCCTAAACCGAGGGCCAAATTTAACACTCCTTCACCTGAAAGTATAAATACATTTGATCGTTTTGTGGAATCTGTTTTTACTCTCATCACTGGTGAGCTCTGCAGTGCTATAGACTCACTGCAGATAGATGCTACAAACTCAAACTCCATCCATACGTTATTATCCGTTGAATGTGAGGTCGGGTCATGGAGGCAGCAGCCTGAACAGAGAGGCCCAGAGTCACAAACTGTTCCCAGGTCAGAAACATCATCCCTCCAGGATGTCCTGGGTTTCCTCTGGTGGGACGAGACCAGAACACCTCACCAGAGAGGAGGGCTGGGTTCCTAACCAGAAACTACCTCAACTGCATGGCTCCTCTCCATGTGAAGGAGCAGCTGCTTCTGGGCTCCAGTGAATCCTGAATAACAGTCTGTGGTGGAAGGGAAGCTCACCAGAAGCAGAATTTTCAGTTTCAGAAGTCAACATTTTTGGCTTTTGGATCTCTCTTTTTCTATAACATTTCTGAGATTAATCTCAGATTTTCTGAGTTTTTTTTTCTTTTCAAATTTTATCTTTTTTTTACTCTTGGAGCTCAGAATTATTTGTTTTTTCTGGAAAATATCTGAGATGATTTCACAATTTCTCGACATTTTCCCACAAACTTTTTTCCTTTTGGAACTCAGAAATTTTGTTATTCTAGAACATTTCTGAGATTAATCAGTTTTTTTTTAAAGTTTTTTTTTTGGTAAAAATGCAGTTCTGCATTTTCTCTCCCTTCATCAGCCCTGATGCGCTGTCCCACCGTGTGCGTCCTGAGGAATGGGGATGAAGAGGGACAGAACGGTGCAGCCTGCAGTTCTTCCAGTCAGAGAGAAAACCCGCTTTGACCTGCGCAGGACACCGTGGAGGCAGAGAGGTTCGGCCGGGTAGATGGAGCTCCTCATGATTGACACGGGGATCTCGAAATGACGTCAGCCGGAGGCGCTGCCTTCCAGGAGCGCGTCGGCAGAGAGGGAGGACGGCGCGGTGCGGCGCGGCGCAGCGCGGCGGAGAGCGGAGCGCGTCTCCAGACCCGACAGAGGGACTCCACCGTGGCTCACACAGGGGTAAACTCACCTCCCTTTACTTCATCCGGTCAGTTTTACCTGATTCTCACACTTTTTTTCCAAATAGGATGCAGCGACGTCCTTTATTAAACTTTAGAAATCCGACCTTCTCAACAGGGAGGTTTTTATTTGCATGATTTTCGCCTATTTTTATTGAACGGATATATTTAAGAAAGAAAACTTCAATTAGATATATAATCATCTGAAGCGTATTGAGGGAGAAATAACGTGTTTTAATCGGGAAAGGTCACATTTAAAATATTCCGCACTCTGTCCTGATTTGTCCGGTTAAAATGTGGTTTTGGTCCAAATCTGTACCTTTAAAATCTATTTCCACAGTTTGTCATCATACTAGTGGCCGTTGTTGACTCGAGTTAATTGTTTCTCTTCCCATTTCTGGTATCTAATTCCTGTCCACATCTCCCTCTTGTTAGGTTACTCGATGCGCCACTCATGCGTAACGCACACTGGCAACCTCTCCAGAGCGCTTTACAAACAGAACGAAAACAGCATAAAACCGAACGGGAGCCGAGCTCTGCTGCTAAAAATCAGATTTTTAGTGTCTGGCATCGAGGGAGGACAGGAGCAGAGGAGGCTGGAGGACACCTGTCTCTGCTTAGGACCAGAGAGGCATCTGCTATTATAGAAATAATAGCAGAGTTCTGTGTTTGGAGAGCTTTAGCACCAAGAGCCTTCAGCATTTCCATTTGAAGAGAAGTCCTCTGGAGCGAAGTCTGCGTATTTTTTAAGTCAAGAGGGAGGTAAGAGCTCAAGTTGTTGGGTTCTGAGATGAAAAGATGTGAAATTGCTGCCAGTAAACTGAGCAGAGGATCCCTTGTGATGAAATAAGCTCTGATCCTCCATCAGCCTGAGCTTTTCTCCTGCTCTACAACTCATGCTTTCGTTGACTGATGAGGGAAGATGTTAGAAATCAAGCTTCAATTCAACTGTACTTTTTAAAAATAGTTTTTCCTTTTGAAAATGCTACCAGTGAAAAAACCTTGATCTGAACTCGTACATCCGTGGGAACATGATGGAAAACGTGACCCATCCAAGAGGTGAGCTGCCGGTGTGCAACGACTCGGTGGACTCGTCGGGGAACAGCTCCGACCTGAACTGCATCGTTCCGTACTTCGACGCTGACCTCTACATCATCCTGCCAATCATCTACTCTGTGATCTGCGCGGTGGGACTGACGGGCAACATGGCTGTCATATACGTCATCCTCAAAGCCCCAAAGATGAAAACGGTCACCAACATGTTCATCCTGAACTTGGCCATTGCAGATGACTTGTTCACCCTGGTGCTGCCGATCAGCATAGCTGACCATCTGCTGAACTACTGGCCGTTTGGTGAAGTTTTGTGTAAAGTCATCCTCAGCATTGACCACTACAACATATTCTCCAGCATTTACTTTCTGACGGTTATGAGCATTGATCGCTATCTGGTTGTCTGGGCAACTGTCAGTTCCAAGCGTATGCCGTACCGCACCTACAGAGCGGCCAAAATCATCTCGTTTTGCGTCTGGCTCCTCGTCATCTTCATCGTCATGCCCTTCACCGTTTTCGCCGGCGTCTACGTGAATCCACACGACGGCAGGAAGAGCTGCGTGCTGCTCCTGCCGATGCCGGAGGCTCTGTGGGTCAAAATGAGCCGGATCTACACGCTCATCCTGGGCTTCGCCATTCCAGTCTCAACCATCTGCATTTTGTACACCATGATGCTCTACAAGTTGCGGAACATGAGGCTGAACAGCAACGCCAAGGCTCTGGACAAGGCCAAGAAGAAGGTCACCATCATGGTCTTCATCGTGGTGGCCGTGTGCTTGTTCTGTTGGACGCCGTACCACCTGAGCACCATCGTGGTTCTGACGACGGACCTGAGCAGCACGCCTCTGGTGATCGGGATCTCCTACTTTATAACCAGCCTGAGCTACGCCAACTCCTGTCTCAACCCGTTCCTGTACGCCTTCCTGGACGACAGCTTCACAAAAGCTTTTAAAAAGATGATGGAATGCAGACCGGCCTGAATGTGGGAGACGTTGGACTCTGCGCTGCCTTTTTTTAAGGCTGGGAGACAAAGAGTGGGGGTGTAATGATAAAGATGGACTTTTGGTTTTTGTTGCTAGTTAAAACTGCGGTATATTTGATGAAACTGTCAGTTTGTCTCTGTCTCAGTGTTGTGAGACAGATAACCTGCAGATAATCTCCTGTCCCGTCTCCCAGTGCTAGCTAGAAACCACCAATCAGATTGAGTCTAAGTGTTGTCAATCATGCCCATGTGTGCACCACCCACTTGCTCTCTGCGCCGCCCTGTCAGCGCAGCCTGTCATGAATGCTAAGGCTAATGGTGAGTTGTTTTGCCGCCATTAGCAAATTTAGCAGCACGTACAAAAGGATGATTGACAACACTAAGACCCTCCTCCTGGCTCTGATTGGTTGTTTTTGGTGCATTGATTGATCTTTTCACAGATTATTTGTTTCGTATTCTGCTGCCCAGACATGGTCACAGTTTTAACAAATAAGTAAAAAAAACATTTTGTTAAATAAAAGTTACAATGTGAAGCTTTAAAGCTAATCTCTTACTGAATCTGTTTTGTTAGCTCCACATTGTATCTCTGCACAAAGTTTCATTTGGTTAAGAAAAGTAAAAAAAACAAAACAAAGACTTTCTGGAATAACTAATAAAATGTTATTAGATAAATCGCAAGAAGCAGAGAGAACAAACATCTGTTATTCTTCATGAAAAGCTGTTTGGCTTCTTCACTTTTATTATTCTAGAGGTAAAAGTGGAAACAAATTAAGGAATTTTGGCATTTCAGCAACAAGCTTCTCTCTTGAGACCAGTCACACTTTGCCCCGTGTAACTTTTATGGACGTTATCACACAGTGGGAAATATTGTATTAAAAAGATAATGTCAAAAGCATCAAGAAAGAAAACTCCATGTTATTATGACTGTAAATGATGGATGCCAGAACGGGTCACCTGCACTGGACACTGTCTGCTTTTAAGGGTCAAACGTGATCAGTCACAGTTGGAAGGCAGCATGATGAGATTTTTATTTTCACAACTTTTGGGTTTGAATTACTTGATCTTATATGCAAAGAAACTGAATTTTGCTTTCCCCAAACAGAGCCGTGTTAGTGCAGACGCTAACATTCAGGTTTTGTCTTTCAACAAATGGGATAAAAACAGGAAAAATTAGGAAAAAAATAACTCAGCATTTCTAAAAGATCAATGGATTTTTCCAGTGCGTGTATGTGTGTGTGTGTGTGTGTGTGTGCGTGTGTGTGTATGTGCGTGTGTGTGTTTATCCCTCATGTGAATTGCGTTTTGTAAATCAGAAATGCACCTTACCGACTCTGGCAGCTGTACTGTAAGCCTAACATACAACAGGCGTGGGACAGGAGGGCTATTTCAACTTTTGTCTGTTTCTCTGCACAGATTGTTGTGTTGGTGAGCGTTTGCTGCCCCCTGTTGCTGACAGGTGGTATAACCTGAAATACAGCCGAGCCATTTGTTGAGAAGCCTTTTGCCAAGTCAGTAGGTGCCATGTGTCTTTCTATGATCACTTCATTGCTAATATCATTAGTAACAGCAGTAATACTATTAATTATTACTCTAACACATCGTTTATTTGGAGCTAGAGCTATCTATACAGTTTGTTGTACATAAGTAAATACCAGAATTAGAGTTTTAAGAGATAAGTCAAAGATAATTTAGGATCAGTGAAATCATGGAGTGCCTGCAAAATCCCAGAATTTAACTTTTACTTGTGCAACAGAGTATGGAGAACAAGGCTCTGACTGCATCAACAGACTAATAAATACTGTAAATAGATTAGCCTTTTTTGTATTTATCTGTACAGAAGAATGTATAGTCATAGTATTATATATATATGATTATATAGGATTATAAAATCATATAGGATTATAAAATCATAAAGAAATATTCTGCTTAAAGTGGCGTCACTTGAATGAGAACTTATCTGAGTTTGCAGTCATGAATCATTATTTAATGCATACTGTAAGAAGGATCACAGTGCATTATTTGAAATGTTTTGTTGGACCTGTCTTTAGTTCCTAAACACTTAAGAAATATAACTTTATTTTCCCAGTTGCAATCATGTATTTTTGGATTTTGAATCATGTATTTTTGGAATCATCAGAACTGCGCAGAAAGGTTAGATTTTTATAGTTCCAGTGTAAAATAAAACAACATGCATAACACGTTGCTCATGAGCGTGGTTATTGTTCTGATGAGGATGGAGGAGTTTGGGTGACGTCACAGCGACCAGGTCAGAGGTCGCTGCGTTGTGTCACTGGAAGGTCACTAAGTCTGTTGCCATGGCAGCTTGTGGTGTCCAGGATGCACTGCTGGCGATAAACCCTTCCAGGAAATAAATCACCACCAGGTTTACCAGAAAGTACATGATGGATTAAGACACACTTCTGGTTTTTTTGGGGTTTTTTTGACTGTTTTGTTTCATCACTTTTAGAAACTTTAAAGAGGTTAAAGTAGAAGCACCAACTGAAATATGAGACCCTTAATGGTCTCGTATTGCATTAAGGGTGCGTTTTACACCCTTAATGGTGTAAAATACATCTTTTATTTGTTTAGAATAATCTTTTTATATTTCAGTAAAATCCCACCTTTAATTTAAGTGCATTTACTCAGAATGGGGAATCTGAATCACTGCATTTCCACTACGCAAAACTTAGTTGATATTCTGTGAATGTCAAAACCCCCAAGAATTTTCCGATTGTGATGTTTCCATTAAATAAGAAACACCATTAAAATCACAGCAGTATGTTGCTAATAAACATTAGACCATCATCTTCCTACCACTATTTGTCATCTTTTCACCAGTAGTAACATCTGGTTGCTGATCATGTGACTCGTGATGCAACAAAAGTGATTCCATTGCAGTTGTGGAAAATCCGCTAATTTTGATGCCACTTCATCCTGGTGATTCGATTTGGCAGGAAGCACTAAAGAAATTCACATAATCATGTTGTTTCAGTTAACTTTTTCATTGAACTTTCAAAAGCAAACAAATGTCAAGCAGTTACAAAGAAACACTACAGAAAGCATTATATTTTCTTTTCCACAGTAAGCAAACATCACCAGAGTTTAGCTGCAAGTGAAGCAAAAATCCTGTTTTCAGGAAGTCCTGGTCCGTTCAGATCATCTTTTTTCCTTTCTATAAGCTCAGACTGAGATGAGAGTAAAAGAAAATGCTGAAGAATTTCTGTCATTTTGGATCATTTTACTGCTGAAAGACCCACTTATGACACCAGTTCAGTTTTCAGCTGACGACCTCCAGATGTTTATTAAAAATGTCCTCCTGGTTCACAGAGTTCATGATGCCATGGACTCTGACTGGATTCCCAGGGCTGCCCACCGCATCACAGAGCATCCATCTCACCGAACTGTGGCCTTGTGAAGCATTTCTAGATATCCAGCCTTCATTTCACGCTAATTCCACCTAGAGTGTTCCCCTGGCAACTGCCAAGCCCAGATTCTTCCATTGAACCGTAAGATAAGAGAGTGATTCATCACTCCAAAAGGTGCCACTGCTGTAGTGTCTGCAGTCAGCATGCTGGATCAGAGAGCAGCTGCTCTTGTCATGGAGACCAGTGAAGCATTTTGACCTGAAGGTCTCAAGCAGTTTGGAGATTCGACACGATGCAGGAGTTTACTGAGATCTGGTGAGGATCCCAATCTTCCTGAAAGGGTTTGAAGAGTCATTTGGCCTCCGTTGGTGGTGGATTTCACTCACCTGTGGTCGTGGTTATTATAGGAACCCTGGAATTCAACGCCTTGGTTACAGGACATCAGACAACATTTTGCTTAGTGATTTTTACTATTACGCTGTTATGTAAAATTTACTTTTTTTTAGCCTCTCATCATGTTGTAATATTATTACCTAATAAAAACCTACTTGGAGTGTTGCCTTGACTCTTTCATGCATGTTTGAAAATCCTTTAATCTCCGTGGCAACCATTCATCTGTGCAAAATGCTTTGGTGGACGTAGCTCCGCCTTCAAGGATGAAGCTCCTCCTTTAAGCTGTAGTTTCAGAGCAAAATATAAACTTTAGATTTCAAGTACAACATCACTTAATAGAGAAAAAGAAAGATTCTACAACAGAATGTGGAACAAGAAGAATATGTTTGTTTTCATGTCTTTGCTTTTTTTTTTTCTCCTAAACTTCTGTGCTGTCTTCCTGCTTTTTACTCCATTTCCTAAATTTTTAATTTATACATATGTTTTAAATGCAGTTCCATATATTGGATAACATGGCCAGCTTCATGATCCATTTCTGTTTCACCTGTTCACACCAAATCCTGCACTTCTTATTCCAGTCATGCAGCACGTTTTCCCGGCTTACACACACATGAGCTCATTCAGGCTTCTGCAGGCTGCAGCATCTTTACCCAAGAACATCATCATCCACAGTCAGTGCAGGAGGCTGAAGCACGATGCTTTCCTCTGATGGATGACTGCTCTGACGGCTCAGCTCTTGGTGCCCCAAGAAATCCACCTTTAATCCACCTGACAGGGGAAACCAGTCAGGAATGTAGCTCATTTTTCTTGATTCAAATCAATTTAACCTCTAAAACCATCCAGCATTTGATCTCATTTCTCTCTCCAGATATGTGAGTCTTTGCCTTCTTTTTTAGTTTTTGATAGATTTTTCTTTCTGCAAATTCAATGAACGCATCAGTATTTTTATTTCTAAAAAAACTAAACACAACAATGGTATTTTATACAGCAGGAGTCATAATGTTAAAGTAAATTTAATCAGGATAGATGCTTTGTGAATTTTGTGCTGAAAGCCGAATTGTTCCTTTTTTCTTTTTTCATGTTTCTCTATTAATGCAGTCAAACAGTTTCCAATGTGAGATGGATTAGAGTAGCCACAACATGGAGCCTCTACTTCTGTAATTCTAACTATTTACCACTAGAGGGTAGCGTTGATCTTGGTAAATCCACTTTGCAGGGATGATATGACTGCAACCTTCAGTAGGTTACCAATACTTTTACATATTTAACTGGAGACAAACGCAGCATATGGGGACAACAATTATGTCTCTGAGCAATTATATTTATATGTGCGTATGGTGTGTGTGTGTGTGTGTGTGTGTGTGTGTGTGGTAGTCTGATAGAAGGTATTTCCCTTGAGGGCTGTTTGCATGTTCAGGTGCACCATGGGAAAGATCCCAGCTATATGTGGCGAGACAAAATGACACGACTCTTTCCTTCATGTTCAGTGAATGTAACAAACAACAACAACATTAGCTTAGCAATCTATTTCAAGGTGAAGTTAGTTGCCGTGTTTATCAGGTAAACAGCAAATTGATTCAGAGTCAATAACTTGAAATAACTTATATATTCACTGACTACTTTAACACTCGTTAAATTGCTTGTAAACACAAATAGGGAAACAGCCAATCACATCGCAGCAGGTCAGTTCAGCATTTGTTTGGATTCAAAATGAGAATCAACATATGGTAGAAAGTGACTGTCATTACTTGTGCCAAAGTAGCTAATGCTAATGTGGGATTTTTATTTAACTCGGTCTGCGATTATTTCTATGGAAAAAGGAGAAAAATGATGATAAACAACAGTATAACAACACTGAAATCACATAATGTAATGGTGAGGGGATCTACAAACTGGGCATCATTTAAATGCGAGAGCCTTCTTGAATGTTGTTGTTAACGTCCTTCAGGTTGTGGAATGAGATATTTCAATCATCATCAATCTGCAGCAACTAGAAGATGGTTTTATGTCAATAAGGAGCCTAAATGTCCTTTTAAAGCTACATCTAATATGAGTAGCCACAGATTAAAGAATTAGGAAATCCTCTGTTAGGGTCATTGGGGGCTTGTGTCTGTAGCTCCAGTTAATAAACCTGACATTAGCTCTTATTTAATCTCTCCCTCCTTTCTCTCGCTAACATTCCCCTACCTGATTGCTGTGTCACAAAATCTTAAATCTCATGTAACTGAATGATGTATTGTTTTTGATGTGTAGATTAACCGTCTGCAAAACTAAGCAAATCAAATCACTTACCTTATCATTAAGATGCTGAAATGCCCCTTCTTATTTCCAATGCTAAACAAACAAACATTTTCTCTGCAAACTATTTTCATTTGATCACCAGGAAGAGTGAGACTTGTTTGCAGTATATCTACAGGGAGGAACAGGCTGCAGCGTTACTACTGGAGATGTTTGGAACCAGACTGACAGCACTTTCTTCACAGAAAGTTAGAAATTAGTGTCTAAGGGTCTTTTAGTCAGATCCTGCTCTGCCAGTGGAAATCTGGCATTTTAACAGCTATGTGAATAACATACCAGGAGGTGGCAGTGTTGCACTGTGTGCTTACAGGGGAAGGTAGCACAGTCCTCAAACTGGCAGTCATGCCATACTTCTAAATGTATTCTGCTCTATTTATAGCAAGTAATTTATGAAATTGTGGCACTAATTACCTTCCATATAGTTATGGGTCAGGCATCCAACTAATGGCTACTAGAAAACTCGTCTTTCATGCTCTGTGATGGTCAAATCTGATGGTCATAAAACCAGGGGTTTAACCCGCTGGCTGTTCCAGAAGGTCAGTTCTGGTTCCTGAGACATTTCTAGTCTTTCCTACATTACAGACCAAATGGCACATCTGCTGTAACCCACGCAGGGAATTGCCTAAGAAGTCAGTGTGACTCTGTGGTCAGCAATATCTGTCAACTGTCCTACGTTCAGTCTCCATGGTAACCAACTGCTGCACTAGCTAATAGCCCATTAGCTAGTGCAGTGGTTGTCTCCAGTGGCGGTCATGTTTCCGGTACATAAGGGCAAAAAGTGTTTAGTTAACTTTTAGTTTCCTTTAGCGCTTTTGCTAAATTTGAAGATGTTTAGCGCACTTAGCTTTTTCTAAATATGCCAATTTACTTGGCTGTTCTGTAAACTTTAAGTTAAATAAATTTTGATGTCTGTGTTAAAGTTTAGGTTATCAGCAGTTCATAACCAGTTATCAGTAGTTAGACATTTATATTCATGCTTTTATTTTGAAGTAGGTAAAGGCTGTTTATGCAGTGATTGTGTTTTCCTCTCTGACATTTACCGCTGCTTCACTCAAACTCTTTTTATTGCATTAGGATGCAGGTTTCACAGCAGACCCAACTGCCTGTTACATGGAGGCATGCCAGGTGTCAGCCACAGCCTTCCTGTGGAGATGATCAAAAACAAAAACACAACAGGTGGACATCTTTGGTGCAGTTGTTTCCTGCAGGTCCAGCCTCCATGTTGAAGCACACCGTCTTCCTAATTCAGTCGTTTGGCGTCTCCTCAGGAGTTAGTCATGCAGCTCTGTGAAAAGCACTCCACTGTTTTACCCTCCAACATCGAAGGCTATGCTTATCTCCACTGAAAACTGATAAAACGTTCATTGTTAATACATGGAACCAAAAATAAACCAATTTCTCCTTGAACAAGAGAGGCTAAAACTGAAGTGCATAAGGCCAATTCTTGAAAGAGATAAATGAAGGAGCAGATGAAGATAAAGTCTGATGCACTTTTACAGGCTGATTAAATGATCATGTGTTTCCTAGTAACAAGTAGGGAAAAAAAAGCTATTCATCCAAAAGCAATAAAAATCTTTCAGAAATGGATCCACCAGCTTTTCCAATCCTGGAAAACTCCACCAGTTTTGACTTAAACTGTTTTGACAACAGTAAAGAAATTGGTACAGTGAAGGCAATAAAAATACTTTCACAATTTGATATTCACTTTCAGATAAGACTTCAAAGTTAAAACTTTTTATTTTTATTTTACGTACGCACACGTTTCCACATATGTAATAAAAATCTATGATGTAAGGTCAAAAGATGGTGAAGACCTGAGAGGTCTGGAAGGTTGATACAACAACAGCAGATCTTTAATGATAAAAACCTATGAGAACGTATGAAATAAATGATTATAAGTCTTTGACTTCAGTGTGTGAAATAATTATAAAGTTCTCCTGGTTTGGTTTGGTTAGATTTGATTTCCTTGAGTCACACCAGATTTCATTCTTAGATCCAACAGCATCAGATTTAACTTTTGTTTTTGTTGAATTTAAAACTTTACTTGCTTTTGTTGCACTTTTACGTTTAGTGAAATCAAATCTATTTCTGATTCTATACAAGTTTCCTGAACACTGCTGTCCTGAACACTCCCACCTGCCTCCTAATGCATAAACCATTCTGTTTTATAAATTCACAAGAAGTTGTTTTCCTGTTGCAGCGTTATGAAGCCCACATGTCACAAGCATCAGATAAATGACACAATATGTGACGGGTGGGAGTCATGTTGGGCTTAGAGTGGTGTGGAGTAAAATCTGCACTGAAATCAAAGCGATGCATCACAGTCACCCATGATTCGCTTTGTCCTTGCTCGTTCTTTCACTCTTTCATTCTCTTTGTGCCTTCCTGCTTCTCTTCCCCGCTTGCTCTTATCATTAGCTGATTACTCATCCATCAACATGAATTACGGAGAAGCTGAAGCCAAAGGATAAACTCCCATTTGATCCACTCATAATTCACCATGGGTGTCTGCATTTCTGCTGTGATCCTCCTCATGCAATATTCATGTTGTTGACATCTTAGGGGGGCCAATGAAACAAGAGCAAACACATAAAGATACGGCGGCACCACCTCCATATACCTTTGGCTTCATTATGTGAAGGAAGATGTTGCATGTAAGTTAGCTGCAAAAGCTAAATCTAAAAAAAAAGGGTATAGCATGCGCAGAAATGTTTTTGGTTCTTATCTCAGTAAAAAGGTTGTGAATTGAAGAAAAACGCTCCATTATTTCACATTCCTGCACATGCCAACATTACATGGCCGTATACAAGGGTTTCTTTTGCAAGATATTTCACAGTTCATGGCAAAAAACTTAAGCCACTGATTGGAAAAGTGTTTTTATACCATTTTTTTATTTTCCTCCTTCACCATCCATGTCCCTGTTTTGTACCAATACTGAAGTCTTTGATCTGCATTTTGAGGGACAGCAATCAAACAATAATACTTCATATCGTAGTCATACAACTACATATCCATATTGTAGACTGTGAGTATATTACAGGGCAGAGCAACCTTCACAACCCAAAGAGTCGTTTTATCCTGCAGTCCAGAGAAATGAAACTCACTTTGTTGCAAATCTTTTCTGTCCTTCTTCCTTTATAACCTGATGCAGAATCTTTTCACCGTTTTTATCCTCTGACTCTTGTCAGTTCAGAAGGACGCAGCAGAAGATGTGAGGATTTCTTCCCGTGTTGACGGAGCTTCATCATGTTACTTCAGCTCAGAGCAAACAAAGTTATTGACCGGGCAGCTGGATTAATCTGTGTGGGGATTATTAGTGTTCCTGTAGAAATTTGACTTTCACAGCTCCCAGTGTTCACACTTTAGCTTCTGTTTATTCCTCAGTGTCACAACCTTTACCTGAACACACACTTAAAAAAAACTGTTCTCACTCAATGACAGGAATATTTGTTGATAAAGAAAGAAGAGATGCACAAAGGTCCTTTTGAACAGTCAGCTGTGGATCGACTGCACATTTAAGGTCAGACCTGTTAGTCAGGGAGAATAAATCTTTGTTTCAGAGCCATTCGTCTTTCTTCGTCCTTTACGTCGCTTTTCTGCAGTGCCTCCCTCTCTTCCATTTCCCTAATGCTTTCAGTAGCAGACAGCAAAACGGCTTACTCAGTATGGAAGAAACCCTGTGAGGGGACACGCAGGAAGTGACAACCTTTGAAGAGTTACAAATAATCCACACCCATGATTATTAATTTATAAGACGCAGGATATGTGAGAAGTTCACATTCATCCACTGTGTCCATAAAAACAACTTCAACATGTCAGTGTTCTTCTTAGACCTTCTAATGAGCCATCATTTGATCCAAATGCCTTAAACCAGAGGAGAGAACTAAAACATGCAGGATGCCGGCCCTCCAGGACCCACTTTGGTCACCCCTGATGTAGACCTCACACATGCAAATGATATAAAACTGTGAATATATCTTTTATTGGATTTATTGTTCAGAATCTTCTGTTCTGATTAAGTCCCAGGAGGCTGAAATCTTTGACTTTGTGTCATTATTAAAACTAATAAAGTCTTATTTCTTCAGTCTGGCCGGCTCGCCAACGTAAGATGATGCAAAGCACAGAAAATTGTTGGAAGTTATTATGAATAGCGCTCAAGTTTCCTTTTGATGTCTGCAACATTTCTTTCAAAATTTCAAAAGACCAGTGTTCAGTTTTCTAAAATTATTTTGTGGCAGAAGCAGGAAGGTAATTGTTACCCCAGGTTCCGACTTTGGTTTAGAAGACTTTTTATCTAAATATGTTGCTGATTGGTTGATTGATAGATTGATTGATTGGTTGACTGATTGGTTGATTGATAGATTGGTTGACTGATTGGTTGATTGATTGATTCTCTAGTAAACATACCGGTAGTTCAGGCTGTGAAGATAATGTCCTAACATTCAGATTTTACTTTTATACCTTAAAACCACATTAAATGAGTTAAACCTTGTGTGTTAGTTCAATAGATATGTCAACTATCTATATCTCTTAATCCATATTATGAAATAATTGGCGTGTGTTCTAGGTAAATATCTCATTAATTGATTGACGATTGTTGCTTTTTGTTTGTGGGTTACAGAAGAGACGCCTCAAAATAATTTTTCTTTCTGAATTTTCTTAAAGAACAGCATTAGATTACACACTAGCATTTCTTTAAAATACATTTAACAAACTATCCTAAATGTAGGATTTAAAATGAAATCTATTCCATTCTACCTTTCAACTGTGCTTCCATTTTGTATTTTTCAAGTGTCCTTTTAAACCCTAAAACTTCTCTTTGTTCAGTCATCTCTCCTGGTACCAATCAATTCCTCTCTGCTCCTGCATGTGATCAGTCTCTAGCTCATCCCTTACTGATGGATTAAGGCCGTTTTCAAATCGCCTGAGGAGTTGAACGTCACACGGACCGAGATTCTTAGAAAGAATCTCATTGTGTGATGGAGATGATGATCGTTTCAGATAAAACGAGGTAATGAACCAAAGTTAATGGACATTTTCTTGTTTGTTCCAAGAAAGGAGTAAATCAGAACTTTAATCAAGGGAATATATGGCTGGATGAATTTACATTTTCAGAAAGCTGGAAATAATTGAGTCATTTATTTTCTGATGTGAACCTTTTCAGGTTTTTCCTTTGAAAGGAGACCGACTATTTCTGCATTTTTAAACCATAAATGCTCCAGATCAACATTACTAAACCCTCATGTTCGCATATTTATACAGAAGTAAAATTGACAAGATGTGAAACAGAATAAAAGGTTTCCTGTACATATTTTGATGTTAATGAAAGAAGTTTAGGTCTAAGTCAGAGACAACCTAAAATACAAGTGGGCCTCCACACCACCAGGGGGCCCCCAAGAGCACCAAACTGCCGTAATTATAGCTACATATATATATAAAACACTGGATAATACATACATTTTGTGTTTATCAGCTGATGTTACTTTCAAATAAATAAAAATATGACATACTTAAATACTACTCTGCATCTCAAAACCCAAATATGTTTTACTTTTAGTTTGCTACTCCTGTAAGGCTAAACGCTACAGCCATAACAACACTGGAACAATGTAAGCTAATAATAAATGAAGATAATGATAATAGGTATGTTACACACATAGAGAAGCTTAGGAATGATGAAGCATTTGGTGTTGACATGTTGGTGTTGGGGGCCCCAAATGAAAATCTCCCAAGGGCCACAAAAATGCTTTGGCCAGCCCTGGTCTGAATGTATCAAAGTCTGATTAGCGAACCCAAAAACAATCCGATTTTCACCTGAGCCCCGATATTTTTAAAAACCATTATTAATAAAGGTTAAGAGTTACAACTACTGCAATCCTTCAATTGAGATCCTGGATTAGCTCTTTTGTGCTATAAACACTTAAACGTCTTAGACTAAAATGTCTGTTAGAAGGTCAGATGATACATTTACAGAAACTAAATAAACAGAAAATAGATTTTCTTCTGAAAATCATTGAATGGAAGCTTGGGGTTTTATGAAATTCATAGTGAGAAATAAAATGCCTGGCAATAAAAGGATAGAGATTAAGCTTCAGAGATGAAAAGAAAAGCAAGTTCTTCTATAAATCAACAAAAGTAGCTTTTGCTGTTTTGGGAATAAAAGAGACTTTCTTCACAGCTCTATGAAATGAAACTCCTGATAAAGCTCAAAGCTTCAGGATCTGAAGGTCTGTGGGGGTGAATAAATAAGTTCTTCCTTCTGAAACCTAAATCTGTGTCTACCTTTTCCATAAATTACATCCATAACCTTTTCATTTGAAGCAATCAACCTGTCATGCTTGCTGCAGAGAGCAATCCCAGAGGAAGTCGACCATAAACACGGAAAGTCTTGAATGATTTTTAGATGACGTTGGAAATCACCGTGTCAACATAAAATCCCCAACATAAGGAATCCTGTCCAGTCTGAAACCTTAGACTTTAACAAAAATATGAGCATGTAAATTATATGGATGTTTGAACCTAAATACAGTAGGTAATACTTTCAATTAGTTTTATTTTTTTCCTGATGATGGTTCTGCTCTCAATGTTTCTGTTTCAAATGACATCAGTTTTGTCAAAGAACCAACTGGCAGAGACAGGATTCATCATGTGGACCAAATGGAAAATGTTAAATAGCACACATTGTCTTAAAATTCAGTATTTATATTAAACCTCCTGATTAAAATTCAGTATTTATATTAAACCTCCTGATTAAAATTCAGTATTTATATTAAACCTCCTGATCAGCTCCGTTCTCTGTGAGGATCGTGGAGCGTCATCAGAGTGAAGTCACACTGAGGCCGTCAGAGTCAAAGGCCTGTCACATAATTCAGCTCACTGGTTGAAGCGAGAATCTCTCCATGGTTTCCAGTAAATCGCTGCAGCTGCACACATCCTAACCTGAGGAAACTTCTCATCAGAATCTAAAACAAAATCACATCCTAACCAGAGGAAACTTCTTATCAGAATCTAAAACAAAATCACATCCTAACCAGAGGAAACTTCTCATCAGAATCTAAAACAAAATCACATCCTAACCAGAGGAAACTTCTTATCAGAATCTAAAACAAAATCACATCCTAACCAGAGGAAACTTCTCATCAGAATGTAAAGCAAAATCAATTCCGGATCTTTTCGTTTCAGCTTCAAATCATTGTTCACACACTTTCTCATCATGTGACTAAGTTATAAAGTAACTTGGAGCATTTTGCATAAAATATATATATATGTAATTTATTTCTTTTGTTCACAAACCAGAACTAAATGTAAAAGCTATGACGATATCTGTCTGGTCTTCTAGGTTTTTATGAACTTTTGAAATAAAATATAACCTCTGTGAACTAAGCTAACTTTGAAATAATATATTTTCTTCAAGCTTCAGTTTTTCTCAAGTCCTTGTCATATACTTTGGTCATTTCCAAACTTTATCCCTTTTGCTGCTACCCAGATTTAATGCTGTTTATTTTCTACTTTAAATTTGACAGATTTTGTGAGGTTTAGATTTTGAATTTGAATTATTCATCTCCTAAAATCATTTCCTACTTGCTAATTTTTGTCATTTAATCTGTATTTTCTGAATCAACTTTTATCTCCATCACAAATTCAAACATCATAGCAACCATATATATAGATATATATATATATATATATATACCTGCTGTGTTGTAAGTTTGTGAGCCTGCATGCACACGGTGCTTGACTGGTTTTTTCTGCAGGTGGTGCCTTTCATCTTGTGCCTCCCTCAGATGTCTTTGTTACAGTTTTTGTTTGGACAGTTTGTTACAGCACTGCTCCTATGAAACCATGAAGATGTCATCAAGACATGTTCACTAAATTCATATTTTCTCCCTGACTCTCCTACTGCAAGTACACACACACACACTCTCTCTCTCTCTCTCTCTCTCTCACACACGCACACACACACACGCCAAATGTGATTCCGGTCTTTAGCTTAGAGGAAATTAAAAAGAAAATTTCAGTAAAAGAAAAGGCAACTTGTTTAACATGAACTGAAAACGACACTATTGATCATCACAGTTTAGCAAATTGCATAAAAAGTGTAAGTCATATTTAGTTTCCTTCCCTGTGGCTCAATTGTCTCCAAGCATCTTTGAACAACGATGAGAAGTTTTTAGAACAAAAAGGTCTGAACTTCATTTTCCATGAGGAGCAACAAAACAGATAAAGAAGCTACATTTTCACAGCTTATTAGTGGCTGATGTAAGACAGAGGAAATGGATAAAACAGCTGTTACATAAGTCTGTGACTGTATTCAAAGGTTTCAGAGATCCTGTTGTCAGTTCACAAATAACTGAATTCAACAATAATGGCTGGATGACAGTTTTGTGTAAATGTTGCTAATAAAAAGAAAGGTTCAATAAAACCCCACTGAGCTGTGTCAGTTAGTCCCTCTGGACTCTGTTCTCGGAAGTTTTGTCCCATGTCTCCCTGAAGGCTGAGCAGAAACGTCTCCCAGCCGTCTGACAGTTTTATACCAGAGCCTCTAAATTTAGACGTCACTGACAGCAGCGGTGCAGCCGGGTGTTCAGCTAGATTGACATTCCTCAATGAATAGCACCTAATTTCCATCAGCTGTTGGTGTCTTCATCTTTGTTGTGAATTTATAGTGTCCTTAAAAATGTGTCAACATGTGCTACTCTGTCTCTTTCTAGAAGCGGCTCGGTTTATTTTCAGGCCGTCTTTTTGCCTCCTGAGGATCCAGACAGCAGAAAACCCGGCAGGAAGCCGCTGCTGTCGCTGCTCCCAAGACATCAGCAGCCAACTCAGTGTGTGTGTGTGTGTGTGTGTGTGTGTGTCAGAGAGCAGTTCAATATAGTATGTCTCTTTTCCACTGTGTTCTTTGGATGGTGATTGTGGCAGGCTTGTTGTCCACCTTTGTTGGGATGAAACGCTTGTTGTCCGTTAACCTTCTTGTTTGCTTGTTGCTCTGTCTCACTTGAAATGCTCAGCACTTTGTTTCTCTCTCTAGCTTTGCTTCCATTGACCATATACTAATTGTGCAGTTTGACACAATTACAAAGGTGCTTGAAGAATATAAGGCAAATTGGAAAAAAAGTCGCTTTTGATAAAAAAAGTTTTGAAGCTAGGATTAAGTGTTTGTTCTTTTTTGGCCATATGGGAATTGGTTCGTTTCAGAAACCTGCAGTGGAAAAGCTTTTTCCACATCATCTGAGTCATTTGATCAACAACCGGATGTTGCTACTGGGCAAAAGAAGGTGACAGAAAGTAGTCGGCGGATCGTGGAGTGGAATGTTTTTTAGTAACTTATCACATAAACAAACTTATTCCTGTGTGATTTTAATTGCATTTTTTATTTAATGGAAGCACAATTGTGAACTTGTGTTTTTTTAATCGACATTAGCAGAGTTTTGACAAAGTTTTGCATGCATTTGTAATGGAAGCACAGCGATTGTCTAACCAGACTGAACAAGATAGTTTTCTTTTTCCTGTGTGCAGAAGACTGAATTAATGTAGGCTCCTTCCAACCTTTCTGTATGACTTGCAATTAAATATAAAAGTACATAATCATAGCACATCTTATTATTAAACAGAATGTATTTTTATAGATATCAGTATAACTTGCACTTCTACTTGTTTTGGTTTGCAGAGGATGTTGTTTCATCTTCTGATGCATAAAACTTTGATATTCTCCAGCTGGGAAAGATAATCAAGTACTATAATATCCATATCTAAAACATTTTATTAATGTTCTCCTAAAGGTAATGTTAATGCATTCATCAGCAGCATCTTTTACTGTACTGATTCTTCACTTTAACTGTTTACATTTTTCATTTCAGTGCAGTTTTCCATGGTTACAATACAGAAGATTTAACTTCTGACTCTTTATGTTCACATAATACAGCTCATGAGTAAACAAATATAGTTTTCAGAATCATAAAACGCAAATAAAATATGCACACTGTTTAAAATATAAGCTATTATTCCATTTAATAGCTTCCATCTTAGGAGAACATTAGTCAGATTTCTTTCACACAAAGTCTACAAAATGTAGCATTGTATGCTACATTGTGAAGCATACAATGCTTCACAATGCATTGTATTTTGAAGCATTGTTTGCTTCAAAATACAAGCATACAATGCTTGTATTGTATGTGTCAGGTTCTGTGTTTTTCCTGTGCTTAGTTTCAAGTTTTTCTGTGTATTTATTTCTAATTTCTGTGTCCCTGTGC